>JAOUQV010000028.1:5554642-5564691 GCA_028565295.1 Aspidoras spilotus | reverse complement strand
AGGCTTGTCCAATTTAGCCATGAAACCTCCCACACTAAAATGATAGGTGTTTCAGTTTCATTGTCTAACCCCTGTACTTATAATTCATTCTAAGCCAACTCATTGAACATTTTCACTCATGGATCAGCAATAGCTTTATGGAAATGTTAGAGGACTGGGGACTGAAAGATTGCTGGTTTAATCCCAACGCCACTCAAGTCATGGCTAAAGTGCCATTGAGCACGACTCCCAACCCCCAACTGCTTCCCGTGCACCAGTTGGGTTAAATACAGAAAAAGAATTCCCCTTAAAGGGTTTCCATCCTACATGGTATTTTAGCAATAACCCTTACTAAGAATGGAAAATTTTTCCTAGCTGTGATCATCTTCAAGCCCAACCACATTAAACAATATTCAGCACCTCTGTGGTGGCACCCAAATGACTAATACCATGTCGACCCGAAAGGAACATGCCCCGAGAGCTTCTCCTAAATATCAGCGCTGCTAAGTTTCAGAGACGCCTTGGACAGGTCGCTGTGGATGGTGGACATAGCCACGGTGTCGTATTCTTCCTCTCGCTTTGAAAGCCTCTTGCAGAGCCGGAACGACTGCTGGTAGCGCTGGAAGTTGCGGTTCAGGAAGCCGTAGAAGATAGGGTTAATACAGATGGAGCACATGGCAGTCAGGTGGCACAGCGAGAACAGGGTGTTGTGGGCGCAGTTCATGGCAGCCTCATGGTTCCAGTCGGTGACAGCATTGAAGACGTTGAGCGGAAGCCAGCAGATGGAGAAGGCCACCACGATGGAGAACAGCATGATGTTGATGCGCTTTGTCTCATGGCTGCGGTACTTGTTCTCGCGCATTCGCTCCATCACACTTTTCCGCTGTCTTAGGCGAACATATATCTTGGAGAGAGATGGGGGATGAGGGGATGGGAAGAGAAAAAAGGTGAAAATATATATTTTATATTAATACAGTATTAACATATTTTAATATTGTTCTGAAGAAAAACCAATATGTTTAATTCATATTCTATACCACCTTAGTCCTAGTTAGGGTCGCAGGTTACCCAGCCAACAGGACAGAGAGCAAGACAGAAACAACCCTAGAAATCCTCCTTCATAGTGCACACTATTGTGTGTGGGTCTGTCTGTATATCTGTCTGTATAGGAGAGAGATTGAGTTGCACATTTTCGGTCATGGTCTGGGCCCCCACAGAAATAGCCTTGGTCACACCTGACCAACGTACGTATAAAATTATGATTATGCCACTGTAACACCAGAGTCACAAAGTGCATCACATATATTTTAATACAGTATATTTCAGTGCATTGAGTGGCTTTGTCATGAGTTTGTCAAGGAGGTCCTGATTTCTATTCCGAGGTTAGGTGTCACAAGTTTTTTTACATTAATTCCAAAATAAATATTTGTGCCGGGGCGGCACAGTGGGTAGTGCTCTCGTCTCAAAGCAAAGAAAGACACGGGTTTGATCCCGGATGGGGCAATCTGGGAAATTTCTCTATGTTCTGAGTTTGTATATTCTCAGGTTATAAAACTCAGGTTTTCTCCTGCATTCCAAATACATGCATATTAAACTAATTGGTGCGTCTACAATAGCCCTTAGTGTGTGACTGTGTGTAAGTGTCTTTATATATGCCTTGCAGTGGACCTTGTGTCAAGGGTTGCTGGGGGGATTAGGCGGTAGAAAATGAATGACCGAATGAATATTTGTGCCACTAATAATAACATGGTAATTCTAAAAACTGCAAGTGCAACTGTACGTGTATCAGCACATGTGCATGAAGGGCTACATATAATCCTCCCCATTTAATCTCGCATTAAATTCCTCTTTGTGGACGTTAAATTAATTATGGGGTGGGCTACAATATTCATATTTTCAGGTTGATTTTACTGATGGCTAGAAAATAAATTGCAGAAAATGCCAGGCGGTAGAAGGACAATGAGGTCTTTGGGGTCTCTATAAGGACAGCATATTTTTGTGCATTCCTAATGAGTCATGGTTGTCATGGTAGTTGCAGGTAAATATGAAAGTCTTGATCTAGTTAATGTAATGATATATAACCATCAGTGTAAACAGGCTAAAGAAGAAAGTAGTGTTATACAGTGGATCGAGTCTCATATATCTTACTGGATGTAATCTGGGTAATTTATGAAAATGAATAGAACTACATGTGTGGAGCAAACCAGATGAAATGCTATATTAAAAAAATAAAAATATAGTTTAATAGTGAATGGTTTAATAGTGAATGCATTGATTTCAATTTAAATTTTAAACTATATTTATCAGGGTCACCTAACCCTGGAGCACAAAGGGTGGTCCGTGGGGATATAATCGATTTTTATTTATGAGTATATTTCAGAGTGTCAGAGGACAGATATTGTAAATTGTGTCACTTAGTGCCACTTTTGTAAATTTCAATCAATTCAAATGCATTTATCTTCTATTATTATACTATATGTTTAATCAAATGAGGTTGGGATTTCCTACTGAGCCTGGTTCCTCTCAAGATTTCTTTCTCTTATCACCTCAGGAAGTTTTTCCTTGCCGCTGTCATTCTCCGGCTTGATCATTAGTTATAAAACTTAGATGATGCCTTCTTGCTGTGTAGTAGACAGATCAACATTGTACTATGTGTTTCAGTTTGCAGTTACATCATTTCTTATGTAAGGTGCTGATCTGTCTACTCCATTTTCCCAAAGCTTTCTTTTTTGCTGTTGTAAACGCATGCTATATCAATAAATACTGAACTGAATTAAATGTAGCATTATGTTCTACTGCTGTAATTTCCTCTGCAATGTACCTCTGTGACACATGATGAACAAGCACTGATATAAACATTTTCTGATTTCTGACCTAAAGGCTGGGCTACATTCCAGCTTCACTAGTCTGCATTTCTAGTTTGATGCTTGGTTCTTGGATCAACAACATGTGGCTGGCCCCTATGTTATCTTCATCTAGATGCTTGGTGATGGTTCCAATCTTGGTACTTCCCACAAGCCCAGGCCTCCTCTGAATGCCTGCAGTCAAAAATGATCAATTTACACCATTTCCCCATAGGTGCTAGATGTTGCCTTCTAGCTGTGTTGTGGGCAGATAAACACCTTACGTGAGAGCCGATGCTAACTGATAATTGAATCGTCTAAGGTGTTGATACCTCCACTCCATTTCCCCCATAGTATTTAGATGTTTCCTTCTTGCTGTGATCGTACACTGCACCACAAGAAGGCAACATCTACCAGCTAACAGATAGAGCTGACTAACTGCAAATTGAATCATGTGATTACGTGCCACCTGTCTTTTAGTTAAGGTTGTCCATTGATCTTCACCTGGCAGATTGATGCTTTGAATCCCAAGGCTGCCCAAGAACTGCGGTTTGAGTCCTTAAACATAATTCAACTAATCCATTCTGTCCAGGCATGTTACATAAGAACATATTTGGCATTTTTTAAAAACCTGCTGTGTGCAATAAACATCCCACAAAAATGCAAATTTTATGTGAGCTACAGTATAATTTCCATACTGAGGGATTAGTATTGTTGTTTTGTGGTTAATTAAATGCAAAGCATTAACTAAAATGAAGACAAATGCAAACTACTTCGTCTGAATATGCGAAGTCTAATCATTATTTGCAATAATTGCAAGATGCTTTCATTTGAATACCACCAGCTTCCATTAGCAAACATAAGCCTCTATGTAGCGGGTTGCATTTATTAAAACCAGTCTGTTATTTCTTCTACACCCGCTGAGAATGTGCTTCTATATGCCTCTGTGTCGCTCTGTAATTTTTCCTCACTCACTGCATAATTATAGCTTATGAGCTAAAGTCTACATATTTGGTCTGATTTCCTATAATCATACCCCCCCCCTTTTTGTAGTATCTCCATACGTGTGATGCATGTTATTTCTACCTGTCGGTAGTCCTCAAAGTAAGGTCCAAACCTGTAAATATTCATCATAAACAATAGGGCCCAGAAGAGGCTGATGCGTGCAAGATTCCCTGCTGCTCTGGGGAAATTTTGCCTTAAGTGTGTCTCAGTTTTATTTTCTTGCCAAGGTGGAGATTTGAATCAAGCAGGAAAATTGGCAAGAGATGATGCCAAGAGATTGCTAAGTCTATTTTAATGGCTTCACACACAGCCACACACCTACACACTGAGATTTATCTTGCTATCCTTCTAAACTGAAGCTAAGAATGCTAGAAATTTATGCTATGCCTAATCTTACCTTAATTCTAAATGTAACCGCAGCAATAAAAAATAATACCTGAGGCTGGGAATAAGGGGGGAAGGGGGGTATAAGTACTAATAAAGTCATTTGTAATCTAACTTAGTTGCTTTTAAATCAGGTGCCATAGAGTAAGTTGTAAATTAGTGGCAATATTTCAGTAAATATACACAGATGCTTGAAAGTTTATGAATAAATCTGTAGAAATATGATCTAAAACATCATCATGTAGATAAACAGAACCCAGATAAACAAAAAAGATAAATATTATACCTGGTAATTTATTTATTGATGAAAATGATCCAATATTACATATTTGTAAGTAGTAAAAGTATATGAAGGATTAGCATTTAATTTGAGGATGAAATTAGAGTGAGGCATTTACAATCAACTTTGAGGTTTGAGTAGACGCCCTGATTTCAAAATAATATATCGTTTTTTTATTAATTTTTTATGCTATTTTTGATGTTCATCAGTCTGGAAAAGTTTACAAAACCATCCCTAAAGAGTTTCGACTCCACCGATCCACACTCAGACAGACTGTGTTCAAATGGAGCACATTCAAGACCATTGTTACCCTCCCCAAGAGTGGTCGACTAACAAAGATCACTCAAGAGAAAAAAGGGAATAGTAGGCTATGTCACAAAGGACCCCAGGGTAACTTCTAAACAACTGAAGGTCTCTCTCACATTACCTAATGTTAATGTTGATGTCACCACCATAATGAGAACACTGAATAACAATGGTGTACATGGAAGGATTACAAGGAGAAAGCTTTAAAAAGAACATTGCTGCTCATCTGCAGTTTGATAAAGTTTATGTGGAAAAGCCAGAAGGCTATTGAAAGAATATTTTGTAGATGGATGAGAACAAAATAGAAAGCTAGTTCAAATGAAAAGTGTTATATTTGGAGAACGGAAAACATTGCATTCCAGAATAAGAACCTATGTGAAATCCCATATGTGAAACATGGTGGTGGTAGTATCATGGTTTGAGACTGTTTTGCTGTATCTGGTCCAGGACGGCATGCCATCGTTGATGGAACAATGAATTCTGAATTATATCAGAGAATTCTAAGGGAAAATATTAAGACACCTGTCCATGAACTGAATCTCAAGAGAAAAACCAGCAAAACACCGAACATAAGTACACAATAAGAAGAATGATTAAAGAATAATAAAGTTAATGTTTAGCTACAATATATCGTTGTACAAGGAGTCACTCCAGATAATGAAAGTAAAGGTTTATATACTTTTGCCTCCCACAAATATGGAATATTGGATCATTTCCTCAATAAATACATGATAAAGTATAACATTTTATCTCATTTATTTAATTGTGTTCTCTTTATCTACTTGATGATGTTTAGATCATATTTTTACAGAAACTTATAACATTCATAAGGGTTCACAAACATTCGAGCAATACTGTATATAATGTTGTGTCCACACCCTTATGAGTTTTAAGTCCAAGCCTTGTGTGTTAGTTGAAGTGTAATGTTATCGATCTATTCTTTGCCCCCTCTATAGACAATGATGTTGAGTCATACACTGCCTCTAATAAACATAACACAAGTTTACACTCTTACATTCTGCCCCCTATAATTCGATATAACACTTTAACAAAATGTACAGTTAAGTGACTATAAATCCATATTTATATAAATCCATATGAATATCCATATAAATTCATATAAAACTGTAATGCACATGTACGGGTAAGTGACTAAACACTTTCTTGTGATGTGACAGCACTAACCACTGATCCACCGTGCTCAAAATAATAACGTACTGAATTTTTTTATTTGTCCCAAGAAGCCCCATGTTGACACATCATTCTGTATTTTTCACGTGAATACAGGTGTGATGAAAAGCTGTAATTCTACACAATTATAATATGGTATGTGCCTTCACAATAATCAGTCTCTGGATCAAGGATGGGCTAACTGTCCTAGCAGGACAAAGCTTAGCATGTTTTCTTTTTTTGGTGTTTGCTGTGTTCTAACAGACCTCATCATGCTGATAAAGAGCTTCCTAATTAGCTGATAAGGTGAATCAGCTGTATCTAAACTGTGCCATATACTGGGAAATGAATCATCCATTTTCTGCAATGAGCTAACATCAGAGAGGTTTCCTTCTTTTTTTCCAAGTGGATGAATTCAGTGCTAAACAAATCGTCAGGTGTAGTGACTCAGTTTTCTGAAACACTCATCAGGTAGAAAGCTTTGGCGAGTCTCGAATGCTAACATCTATGTCTTTATTTGCATTGTGTTGTCCTTCTAATTTTGTTTCATAAATGAAACAAAGAAGGAAAAAATCTATAGGAAGATTACATTCACCAACCACTTTACTAGGTAGACCTTGCTAGTAAAATGTTGGACCCCCTCTATTATCCATATAATACCTTCTACAGAGATGGTATTCTACATTCCTTGGTTGTACAAAGTGGTTATATGAGTTATTTTTGCCTTTCTATCAATCTGTCTAGGGTTGTTCCTGCCTTTGCGCCAAGAGTTACCCAAGACAAATCAGAAAACCTTGGGTCATGTCATGTCATATCATATCATACAAGTCAGCTTTCTCTAATGCCTTCTGTCTCGTGTTGCTTGTAGCAGACTGATAATCCTGTCCACTGTGTGATGCAGTCTCTCCACGTTATTCTTTTACATCTCTTCTGACTCCCTCTGCAATTCCTGTCATTACACTTCCTAAATGCTGTATGTATGATGTAGAAGCCTTGACTGCAGAAACTTTGCTTGCGGGACTTACTCACTGGGACAAGATGGAAAGATATTTCTACATTTGATTTGGTCAAATTTATTAATTTCATTCATTTTCTTTTCTGCCTAATCCACATGGGGTTGCAAGGCAGCCTGTGCCCATCCAGCAATTCTAAGCGCAAAGACAAGAACAAACCTAGACAGGGTGCACATGCACTAACACACTTAGGGGCACTTTTGAGACAACAATGAACTAATATGCATGTATTGCAATGCAGGAGAAAACCGGAGCACCCGAAGAAAACCTGCGCAATTTGCTGTGAGGCAACAACACCACCCACTGAGCCACCAGACCACCTCTTCATTTCATTTGATAATATAAATCCATTCCTTCAATTTAGGTATGCAGCACAATCCCAGAACACTTGGAACACAACACAAAAGATAACCTAACAACTGTTTCATTGTCTTATTTTGTCTCATTCTTCCTGCAAATATGTCTTAAAATGTGCAACATCATAGGCTGGTCATTCTCTCATTTGATGTTTCAAATACAGTTCTTCTGCAGCTATTCTTCTGTAATGTTTGCAGCATGTAATTTTTCATGGTGTTGAAGCAGTCCCTGGACATATTTCACCTTGAGGGCAGCAAATTCAAATGCTCACAGACCAACACATCTCCATATTATGACAGACCCTGGCTTTTTGACTGTTGCTGACAATGAGAGTCATTCAACATGAATTGAGGTCTGTGACCCATAATACTTAATAGAAATATGCTAAATAGAATGCAGGTGTAATATAGACACCATAGAAATGGTTAACATAGGGCTTTCTTTGGCACAGTAAAGTGCCATCTCACAGGTATTCAGCTTAGGCTTGCACCCTTTCCCCTGACTCTGAACGTCTTAAATAGTTTATTGATATAAACTATAAAGAAAGAACATGTGCAAATCCTATCCCTTCTTTCTTTGAGGTATATATAAAACATTTTTATACATTTTTCCTGAATTTGTTGACAAACAGACCGTCTTGAGGAGCAGCAAGGACTCAGCAAGGCTTTTGTGAATACTGATATTGTACATTTACATTTGCAGTATTTAGAAATCACCCTTGTCCAGAGCAACTTACAAAAGACTCTTTGTACCAAATCATGGTCACATACATATTTATACATGGTACAGCATGCAGTGAAATGCTTTTAATTAAAAGGACAGCTACATTACGGAACCCCTGGAGCAAGTAAGGTTACGGGCCTTGCTGAAGGACCTAACATTGGGATATTGTGGGGCTTGACCTGCTGGCCTTCCGATCAATAAGCCAGAGCCTTATTCATACTAATGTAGGTTAATGCTACATTTACTACTCTGTCCCAGCTTTTCCTGATTTGGAGTACAATATATCGCCTCTCAATGCAAGAAGCTAGAGTTATTTCTGTCCCATTGATAAAGGTCTATATTGTATAGCTATAATTATCTGTAGTCTGAATGCCATTATATATGTTTGAAACTAGACTAGTGCAAGTGTTATTACTTGCATTTAAAATCAATCACTCTAGGTGACCAATTACCAAATGCTTTATTTCTATTGCAGATGTTGTTGTTACAATCCTCACAAATATTTCTTTAAATGTTTCAAAACTGCCCAAATTACTCAAAAAATCCACGCATGATTTGAGTTTGTGGTCCATACAGAAATCAGACCTCAAATGCACAAAACACCCCGGGATGAACTGGAATGTCTTACTAATGCACCTGTGTACAGAAAGTCTCACAGCTAACCTAGCAAATCTAGCGGTATATCTTCACAAACAAGTGATAGGACACAGAAGCAAAGGGGTACTTATGGTATATCTGTAAGTACACCCAGATACACTGCCCCACTGGCCTGCACTCACATTAAGCGATCCAGGCACAAGCATTCCTCTGTATGGCATAGCATGCATATGTGCACAATACACTCTGTCCCATTAGGACGACTCTGGAAATGTCTGGGTGGAGTTTGCATGTTTAGATTAGATTAGATATATAAATTGTATTTATGTATTATTATTATTATTATTATTGTTGTTGTTGTTGTTGTTATTATTGGATTAGATTAGATTAAATATATAAAATTAATGCATTATTATTATTGTTATTATTATTAGATTAGATGAGATTAGATTATAATTAAATGTATTGTTATTGTGCAGAGTACAGGTACACAGCCAATGAATTGCAGTTAACATCTAAGCAAATATGCAAGATACAGCAATTATTTACATAAGGTGCAACAAGTGTTGGAGGTAAGAGAAGAGTTAGGTTTACAAATGTACAATGGGTTATATATACAGTACGTATAATGATTGTAAACAAAATTGGGTAGTGCAAGTAGTACACTGTGTAAATATGCAATATGTTTAGGCAGCTTTTGTGGTAAATGCTCTCAACTGTTTGTAGCTAAGTGCCAGGGATACGTTGGGCAATTTTTACCACCCGTTGGAGCGCTTTACGGACAGAAACGGAGCAGTCGTAGGCTTGTGGTTAAGGAACCGGCCTTGTTGTTATTATTGGATTACATTAGATTAAATATATAAAATGAATGCATTATTATTATTGTTATTATTATTAGATTAGATGAGATTAGATTATAATTAAATGTATTGTTATTGTGCAGAGTACAGGTACACAGCCAATGAATTGCAGTTAACATCTAAGCAAATATGCAAGATACAGCAATTATTTACATAAGGTGCAACAAGTGTTGGAGGTAAGAGAAGAGTTAGGTTTACAAATGTACAATGGGTTATATATACAGTACGTATAATGATTGTAAACAAAATTGGGTAGTGCAAGTAGTACACTGTGTAAATATGCAATATGTTTAGGCAGCTTTTGTGGTAAATGCTCTCAACTGTTTGTAGCTAAGTGCCAGGGATACGTTGGGCAATTTTTACCACCCGTTGGAGCGCTTTACGGACAGAAACGGAGCAGTCGTAGGCTTGTGGTTAAGGAACCGGCCTTGCGACCGGAAGGTCCCTGGTTCGATGACAAGTCATGGCTGATGTGCCCTTGAGCAAGGCACCTAACCCCAGTTGCTCCCCGGGCGCTGTGATGGCTGCTCAC
>JAOUQV010000028.1:5544472-5554542 GCA_028565295.1 Aspidoras spilotus | reverse complement strand
GAACCAGTCTGCCCATTCTTCTCTGACCTCTTACATTAAGAAGGCATTTTGTCCACACAAGTGTCCCTCACTGGATAATTTCTATTTTTCGGAACATTCTCTGTAAACACTAGAGATGGCTGTGTGTGAAAATCCAGTAGATCAACACCAGCACCATCCGGTACCAACAACCATGCCCCAGTATTCAAAGTAGCTTAATTCACCTTTCTTCCCCATTCAGATGCTCAGTTTGTACTTCAGTAAGTTGTCTTGACCAACTCTATATGCCTAAATGCACTGAGTTGTGGTTGTGATTGGCTGATTAGATATTTTCGTGTTAACAACAGTCAAACCCAACAAAAGTGCCCCGTGAGTGTATTTTGTTTGTTCCTTACTAATAGCTCTAAATAGCTCCTTTGCAACTTTATTTGTGATATGTGTTGCATGCATGACATGCAGGAGTGTGTGTATATTAACTAATGAAATGAATCCAGCCATCATCGAGCTGCCTGTAATAAAATAAAAATCAACATTAATGCAATACCCTTTTTACGATTTTGAGGTTGCACCTAATATAAAAAGTCTCATTGTTCTTCTAGTCTTTTTTGCATTTGATGTTTCTCCAATGATCAGCAGCTGCTCAGAACCAATGTCCACGTGGGTATCTGAGGTGTGTGCGTGGTTGGGTGTTGTTTGGTTGTGCGTCAGTCTCGGTCTCCTGGTGTGACTTTTTTGTTCTGGGTAGTGTACTGGAGGTCAATAGCAGCTCATTAGTAGAGTAAGAGCTCATAGATCCAGTGGCTTGAGGCAGCATTTTCAGCTCGTTTGCACACACCGGACACTCACACACTTACACACACCGGTTGCTGATCTGGCTGACTGACATTCATTACACACACCTGTGGTGCAATAATGTGTAACCCAAACCAGACTTGTGCACTTTTTTCCACCAAGTCATATTCATATATGAATTTATATATATATATATATATATATATATATATATATATATATATAGACACACAGTGTGGTGTTAACACATGGTTCTCCATGGTCAAGTCACTGGATTATTCTGTACATTATGAATATGACACATTTAACCCAGAACTCTTGGATACTTATAAACATAACCTCAAAAACCCCCCAACTCTTACTTTCTAGTGGGGGAGGGTACCTTCCTGTCAGCTCTATTACCCTCTACATGTGGGGTCAATATGTGCAATGCAAAGTGTGTGCGTGTGACTGAGTGAGTGTGTGTGTCAGTGAGTGAGTGAGGGCTGTCTTTTTTTGTCCCCACCCAGTTTTAGAGTGGATTCCATACTCTTCCCTTATCCTGCACTCCTTTCTCCACCCCTTAGACCCCCCACACACCCCCGCCTTTACCTCTCTTTGTCTTGTCTGTTTAAAAAGAAGAGGGACAGTTCACATTGTTCGAATTGAACATCTACAGGTCATTCATCCTTTCCAAAGAGAAAAGACAGAGAGAGAGAGACAGAGAGAAAGAGAGAGAGAGACAGAGAGAAAGAGAAAGAGAGAGAGAGAGAGAGAGAGAGAGAGAGAGAGAGAGGACATCCTTGCAAGAGTGGATTTCCTCAGTGACTTCTCCATCAGTTTATAAAGAGTGGACCGTTATTTTACTTTATTGTCTTGTATTTTGGCAAAGAAGTCGCATCACCATGAGAATCTTCCATCCACTCTTCATCATGTTGCTCCTTCTCACCGTGCTGACGCTGGTCGGCGCACAGAAACCAGGTACGGATCTCACGCACATGTCTAATTTTGCAAATAATCAACAGTACGCATGACTGTATTTAAGTTATCGATATTTTATGCGCGTGCGTAAAGATTCAAGTACCCGCGTGCACACTTGTTCCAGATTCTTTCCGAATCCTTAAAGCACGCATGTCTGATGTATTTACTGATTTAATTCAGATCTAAAACGCTCTGTTGTGATACACGGACTACTATCGTTTAATTTAATATCTAATAAATATCTATAAACGACATAACCATTAATACAGCCAGGTGTCCACTGGCTGGCTCGCGACCCCGTGAGAATTAAGCGGTCAGGAATAATAGTTTGAATTTATAATAATAATAATAATCATAATAATTTCAACCTGTCATATTCAATGATTTTTGAGTCTATGGGGAGAAGCTTTACATTCTAAACACATACATACATGCAAGAATTATTCATTTATTCATTACCTTAAATAAATGAAGGGGGGGGACATACATTCATACACTAAGGTCCACTTAATAGATATCAATTAACCGAACATGTATATCTTAGTAATGCGGTAGGAAGACCGGGGCACCCGGAGAAAACCCCACGCGATCACGGGGAGAACATGCAAACTCCACACAGAAATTTCCTGGGTCGCCCAACCAAGAGCTCGAATCGGGTCTTTCTTGCTGTCATTCATCCTCGCATGAAATGGCGAAAGCCAGGCAGTGTTAGAAAAGTTGTTATCTCTATTTCATAGATATGTGATGGAATCATTTTGGATTTACGCACTTTACGCAATTTCCGTTAATGTGTTATGGGGACTGCTAAGCATTAGACAAAAACCGACACACGTAAATCGTACGTCACATCCCTAAATACCAAAACTAAAGCTATATTTTGGCGATTTGGGATTTAGGCACATTTAAACCATTGCCATTTCACATTCAGTTCCCGTTGTATGCGTTTAGAGAAGAAAACCGTACAACATTCAAACCCACACACACAGCTGTATTTCTCGGCACTAAAGGTCTCGTGTGTATTATTTCTTCTTATAGGTGGTGTTCTATTTAAAATGCACTAAGTAGCGCACAGAGAGCGGTTTGTAACGCAGCCAGGGCCAGGGTTCAGTGACTTCGGTTTGGGGTCACTGACTTTTAGTGCCTTTCTAAGTGCCTTTTAGCGCCTCCGGATTCCAGGAGGAAACTAGAGAAGACAAACACGTTTTATTCCCATATTATATTCTTAGTCATTTTTAAAGAAATCCAGACATTTCCTAAAAACTTTCCCAAAATGGTAGGCGACATTCTTGGTATTTTACAGCTGGTCGGGATGTAAGAATGTATGCATGAATGGACGAGTGAATGAATGCATGCATATGAGGATTAATTCCTAGCAGCCCATAAATTCCAATGCCAGCGGCGGCTACGCGCAATTAAGGTCGTGCCCGCGGGCGCTCCAGCTCCGGTGTCTTTATTGTTAATCATGGCGTTGAAGACAATGGGCGCAAGATATTAGCATATGGACACCACAGAGGGGAACGATAAAGAAATAAATAAATAAAAAAAAGAATAGAGAGTGGGGGGTGAAGGAAGGTGGCCCTGTATGGCCTCACGTGGTCTACTTTTGCTTGTTAACAAATCGACTCTTGATTTATATATTGGTGCGTGTGAAGTGCTTGTATTTTCAGGTAACGCCCCCCCTCCGTGGTGCGGTGCGAAGCCACGCCTCATCCCTTTATTAAAATAAGTTAAGAACATGGCATTCTCACAGACAAAGTAACTGGCCTCAATAACACTACACGTGAAATATACTGCATGCTAGCATATGCAATTAGCATTAAACATTATTGCATTTGCTTACGTGTATTTAGCATGAAAGAACAGGACAAGTATGGGACAGTTTTTGTACATTATTAGAAAAAATTATACTAAATATGTGATGTGTAAAAAAATACAGGTGATAGTAATCACAATATGGTGTCATAGTTTCACAGTGGGAAGCACTGTCTCCTCAGCAAGAGAGACCCCAGAAATGTATGTGTGGAGTTCCGCATTTTTTTCCGTTCTAGAAATTTTAATCCAGTTCTAGAAATTTGTTCTAGAAATTCTCGATTTCTCCAGGTGCCCCGGCTCCGAAAAAATTTAAATTGGGATGGTAGTGCACTTAAAACTTTGTAATTATATACCTTGTGGATTCCCCATATAGTTATATATATTTAATAAGATGTCAGTCCACCCTTCTAGGAAGGCTGTTCTCCAAAAATTCTCCAATTCTCCAAAAGCGCATTTGTGAGGTCACACACTGATAATGGACAAGAAGGCCTGGCTCTCAGTCTCCGCTCTAATTCATCCCAAAGGTCAGGACTCTGTGCAGGCCAGTCAAGTTCATCCACACCAGACTCTGTCATCCATGTCTTTAAGGACCTTGCTTTGTGCAATCATGTTGGAAGAGGAAGGAACCATCTCCAAAATGTTCCTACAAAGTTAGGAGCATGGAATTGTCCAAAATGTCTTGGTATGCTGAAACATTCATACACCTGTGACCATGGAAGTGATTGGAACACCTGATTCCAAAAATTTGGATGGGTGAGCAACTACTTTGGGAAAAATAGTGTAGCTGTATACAAGTCATATATCTATACACATTGTGTAAGAAACCTTAAAAAACCCACACGAACTCGGGGAGAACATACAAAATTCACAACCCCCCCCCCCAGGCAAGTCATGTCCGAAGTGATGTTTAGCAAGGCACCCAACCCCCAACTGCTCCCTGAGCGCCTCAATAGCCACACTGCTCCAGGTGTTGACACTTGGATGGATTAAACACAGAGAATAATTCCGCTAAGTGGATTAATAAAAAAAATTAAAATTACAAATCAAATAAATTATTGTGCCACCGTGCCACACCCATTTATTTATTGTTGCAATTTTAATTTCAAAATCCTTCACACATTCTGTATTTACATGTGTTTTATTTGTAGACAAACTGAAATATATTGTGCGCAGTTTGTTCTTTTGCATCTGATTAAATTTCTGTTTTACTTTTCTTGTAGATTTCCTGAATCTGCGCCGAAAATACAGGAGGCATCATTGTCAACACAAACGCTGTCTGCCTTTACACTCCAGAGTCCCCTTTCCCTGAGGTATATTCACACACACACACACACACACATATTCATTCTTTTATTTTATTCCAACTCTGTGAGAAAGGGAAACACTTGAATCAAGTCCATCGGAGGACACACACACACACACAATAACACACATTCACACACTAATATCCACTTTAGACACTCCAATTAACCTAGCATGCATGTACTTGGAGGAAACCGGCGCACTTGGGAGAATATGCCAACTCCACGCAGAAATTTCCTTATTACTATAACACAACAGCATTTACCACTGTGCCAAAAAAAATTGAAATGAAGTTTGATTTTGGAACGTTTTCCCTTAGCTTTAGTGTCTGCGTGTGTGAGAGACATCACTCAGTCTAGCTTAGCCAATATGAAATGATTGGCGTGAAATTTAAGCAGTGATAAAAAGAGAGTCAATGGTATAATTTGACTTCCAGTTATGCCTCCTGTGCCTTAATGTGCCGAATGACACTTTTTAGATCAGAAATGGACCATGTTAGTTAGTTAATGTGTATGTGACTGTGTGTTTACCCTATAAGGAATTGTTGCCATGTCTAGAATTGTTCCTGCCCTTGTGCCCAGAGTTGCTGGGTGGGCACTGGATGACCCCCGTGACCCAGTGTGGATTAAGCAGAAGATAATGAATGGATGAATAGCATTCATTTACTCCTAACAAATATTTGACACATACTTTAAATAGCAGGGCTGAATCCACAGCAGCTCACCACATCCTGGTGTGTGTGAAATAGGACAAACTGGATTAATTAACAGAACTGTAATTAAGACAGACATAGTAAAGGTTCAATAAAACCTCTCTCTGACACACACACGGAGAGAGAGAGAGTAAACAGTTCTGAACTAAATGACAGTGTAATTGTGGCATCCCTTGAGGTTTTAGACCTATTCTAAGACTGGGGGTAGTAAACAAAGCACACACTCACCAAGATCACAAAAGAAGTGGTTGCCTCAAATACACCACGGAAACACACACACAGAAAACACACAAAATGAGAAACTGCCCTGTCTACCTGCCACCCACACACACAGATTAAAGAATGGGTGGAATTCAATAAAATCACTCATTCATTATCTTCCACTTAATTCACACAGGGTCATACGCCAGCCGGTTTACACCCTGCAACTCTGAGCACAAGGACAGGAACAACCCTATACATGGTGCCATTCCATTGTAGGGCACACATGCATACACATTGACACACTAAGGGCCACTTTAGAGACGGAAATTAACCTAATGCATGTTATTTGAATGCGGGAGAAAACCGACATGACCGCAGGGAGATCATGTACACAAACATCCTGTTAGGTTAATTGCGAAGTTTCCAAAAAATAAAAAAAACCTACCCTTACTGGTCACGTTATTAGGTACACCTGTTCAATTGCTTGTTTACTATCTAATCAGCCAAGCACATAGCAGCAACACAATGTATTTAGACACATAGAGAAGGTCGAGCCAACTTACTGAATACAAAGTGATTATCAGAATGGGTCAGCATGGTGATTTAAGTGACTTGGCTATTGAAGGTGCTGGTCTGAGTATTTCAGAAACTTTTACGCACAATCATCTCTAGTGTTTACAGAGAATGGTCAGAAAAAGAGAAAATATCCAGTGAGGGGCAGTTGTGTGGATGAAAATGCCTTTTGGATATCAGTGAGAGGTCAAAAGAGAATGAACAGATTGGTTCGAGATGATGATAGAAAGACAAGAGTAACTCAATAAACCACTTGTTAAAACCTAGGAATGTGGAATACCATCTCTGTTAAAAGTGTGGTACAAAAGTTCTGAGGACAACCTATTACTAGCAAGGTGTACCCAATAAAGTGGCCGGTGAGTTTATATGTATATTGAGCTTTGAGACACTAAATCCAGTATATGAGCAATATGCTAATTCATCCCCCGTGGTGTTTTGGGGGGTTATAAGTATTGTATCTGATTAAATTCTACACACTAACCCAAAGTCATTTATATAAATACATTTTACTGCATGCTAGTACACACTTTAGTGCTACAGTGCCTAGCACTACCCTACTACGTGTTACTTCCTACTGAACCATTAATCAGCACTAAAGCTACTTAACCAGTAACAGACCAATAACACACAACTTACAAGCCAAACTCAAAAACACTACTTAATACGCCTTTAAGGTTGCGTGTGTCGCTTGGGTGTTAATGTCCAAACGCGTGTGCGTGAGAAGTGACACCAAATCTGTGAGAACACACACTCTGAGCCCCAGCCACCCGGAGCCGGCCTACTGTTTTCTGACACTCAGTAAGGGTCGTCACCTTTCACCTATCCACTCTGACCCCCACACAATGAGCCAGGGCCAGAGTTAACAAAACAACAAATGCATGGAGCACAAGGACAACAGAATGACTGATCTGTAAAAGTGCATGTTGAATTAATCACTACTATTATTCTTATGTTTTCAGGTTGTCTGGTGCGTGATGAGTATGTGGATTGTGTCCGGGTGCTGCAGCAGGACGTCTCTTCAAGACAACCTGTCTGATATTCTGTCCGAGCTTGGGTCACTGAAACTCTATGAAGCTATGCAGAAAGGATCCGGTTTGGAACCACGTGTCAATGTGCGCGGATTCTCACATTGGCTCACACACGGCAGAAAAAAATTGATATAAATTATGGATATGGAGTTTCTCAACATACGGTGTGTGTGTTTGTGTGTGTGAGTAAGCATGAACTGTGACAGAATATAAATCTTTATAGCCAAAGATCAGTGATTGTAAATCAAGAACTCTGTGTCCACTGAATACCAAATCCTTGTAAATAGTACAAAATGAATTAATTGTGTTTATATGTAAGTTATATGCACTTCAAAGGTTTTATTATTCTTATTACAAATAAAGAAATGTAGTTACTTTTAAAACTCATGTCTCTGCAGTCTGTACTCACCATTAAGTCCAACAAGGCAGCCGAATCATACCTGGTCTTTTTTTTTTAATTCAATCACATTTATAACTCCCTGCGTCATAGATAGCAGCACAGGGAAACAATGCAGGAACAATAACTAGACAGGTTTGTGTCAGTCATTTACACACACATACACATTTACATACTTTGCACATGTATAGACACCAATTAGCCTAATGTTCTGGGAGGATACTGGAAAACTAGGAAAAAACCTATGCAGAGACAGAAATCTCCTTTTTCATCCTCTCCATCTTCTGCTCTCACACCATCTACCTGTATATTCACATTGACCACATCCATATTAATCCTCTTTGGCCTTCCTCTCTGCCTCCTGCCTGGCAACTCGGTGTCTAACATCCTCCTACTAATATATCCAATGTCCTTCCTCTGTACATATCCAGACCATATCAGTCTGCCTTCTCTAACTTTGTCTACCAATTTTCCAACCTGTGCTGTCCATCTAATTCCTAATCCTGTTCATTTTGGTCACTCTCAAAGACAAACTGAACAGTTTAAAGAGGAACTGCAGTAAATCTAAGATCCGAGTTCAAACAATCAAAATTTTATTCTGATGAGAACAAAACTATAGAATTCAATAATAACATACAGTAAGAACGTCATAATTCCGGCAGTATCCGGACCAATCAGATTTGATTAGCCAAAATTATTCATCAGTGCAATTCAGAGTCTGAACCAAAAATCCTGTATTAAATCCTAATAAAGTTGATTTTACTCATTAATAATCCTCTGTCTGTCACCGGGGAAGCATGAGAGCAATGTTAAGTAGAAGTGTTAAGACACTTGCGATTAGTCAAGCATGGAGTCTGCTATCGGTCAGTAAACGAACACAGAGAGGGAGAGAGAGAGAGAGAGACAACCATGTGCATTAAAACCTTGGACAAACACAGGAATGTTCTTTTCTCTTCTCCTCACTTCCCCTTCTTTTCTTTTCATTCACTCCCTGTTCTGTTGTGATGTCAGCACCAGGACTTTTTTGCTCAACAGCGTGTTGCGGTTCTTCAGATACTCGATCAGGTCAGCTTGTTTCTCCACCACCTCTTCGAGATATGAACCATCCCTATGTTCCGATACACAACACACAATCCATGGTTAGTATCAGATAACAAGCTTCAACACAAAAAAACACAAATCTCCGATTTAAATCAAATATTTTACGAATGACCAGAGGCCATAATCATGACCAGGGTGTGTGTGTGTGCGTGATGGAAATGCAGTGTTTCTGTAAGGAAACAGAGTTTATATGATCTGTTTACGAAGCCTTCAGCATGACCAGAGGGTGCATTCGGGTGTGTGTTTGTTGGTGCGTTGGGCTCCACCTATAGAGATGCTAATGAGAGATACGGGGTTGAGAAGAGATAAAGTTCAACCCCTCATTCCAAAATCACCTTTGGTTACGGATTTACAAATGTATTCTAAGAAGTCCAGCATTAATGATGACTAAAGGGCAGGTACAAGATTTAATGTGATTACAGAACATGTCATTGCATTTACACAATTCCTACAGTGGAGCTCAAACGTTTGCAAACCTTCAGAATGTATTTATTCTATATTTCTTCAAATGATTTGAAATCACAATACAGCACTGCATACATTTGTCTCATAAGTCACGGGAGGACCACACATCTGCTGGAAAACTGTGGAACACAGAGATTGGAATGTTTTCCGCTCTTGAATAAAAGTGAATAGAAGTGAATGTGAAATTGTATCATAAAATCTGGACACCTGCATATTTTGATTCCCTTCCGCCTGAAGACAGGGAATGATAAAGTCCTTTTCTATAAAAATTCTTAGTGGAAAAATGACCACACGGCGTGGCCAGTTGTCAATTACTTTCAATTGTGGAATCTTTTATAGCTGGGGTACTTCTTCAAACCCAGGATATTACTAATTACATTCTAATAATTTACAGTTGGGAAGCACAGTAGTGCAGTGGTTAGTGCTGCAGCCTTACAGCAAGAGGATCCGGGTTCAAGCCCTGGGAGGGGCAACTCCGAATATTTCTGTGTGGAGTTTGTATGTTTTCCCCATGTTCGCATAGGTTTTCTGCAGGTACTCCGGTTTCCTCCCACATTACAAAGACATGCATGATTAATGCAGGTTAATTGGTGTCTCAAAAATGCACTTTAATGTGTGAATGTGTGTGTGCGCCCTACAATAGATTGCCACCCAGTTTAGGGTTTTTTCTGCCCTTGCGCCCAGAGCGGCCGGGTGGGTACCGGCTTTTTCTGTGACCCCAGAAGTGGCACTAAGCGGGTATAAT
>JAOUQV010000028.1:5532359-5544372 GCA_028565295.1 Aspidoras spilotus | reverse complement strand
GATTGTTTTCCTTATAATCTAATAATCTCCATCATCTTTTGAATTTCTAACCATATGTGTTACAATGCGTGTTTGTTTGTTACCTGAAGCCCAACTCTGTCTGTGTGTTACTGGCATGGTCAAAGTATGTCTCGTCTTCGTTGACATCTGGACTCGGGCTTTGCTTGTTAAACTTTAATACATGACCTGCAACACAGAAACATACAATCGTAAATCAGGAAAAATGGGATAGTATGGGGAAATAAATGCAATGAACTCTATTCCATTACAGACAGGATCTGGTCAACTTCATTTTATTTGTTAATATATGAAGATACACTATATTTTCAAAAGTATTTGCTCACCCATCCAAATGATCAGGTGTTCCAATCACTTTTATAGCCACAAGTGTATGCATGCTTTAGCATACCAAGACATTTTGGATAATTCCATTCTCCCAACTTTGTGGGAACATTTTGAAGCTGGCCCCTTCCTTTTCCAACATGGCTGTGCACCAGTGCACAAATCAAGGTCATGGATGACAAAGTCTGCTTTGGATGAACTTGGCTGGCCTGCACACAGTCCTGACCTTAACCTGACAGAACATCTTTGGGATGAATTAGAGCAGAGACTCACAAATGCGCTTCTTGAAGAATGGTCAACAATTCCCATAAACACACTCTTAAACATTGTGGACAGCCGTGTCTATGGGCTATGATTTACCATGTTTGTCCCTCACTGTATGCCTATTTTTGTCTGTCTTGTGTCTGTCTGTGTCATTAAGTAGGGATCGAATCGGTGCTCTTTTGGTCTCCAGCCCTCTACCCTATTCATTAAGCCACAGCTGCCCCTCTCCAATATCTCCAGTATAAAAATTTGTGAGTAAATTACTTAAATCTTCAAAAAAAAGTTCCTCAAATAAAGAAATCTGGAAGAATTGCAAGCCTCATCTAAAGACCTGTGATCTCTGAGCCCTCGGAAGACTCAAGATCTTTCATCAATAGCTGATATAACCGCATTGGCAAGAGAAAACCTTTGTCAAGTTCCAACCACAAATACCACTTAAACCATCACTGCACAAAAAAGATCTCATGTTAATCATGTCTTCGAAACAGTGTTGCATTCTCTGGGTTCAGGGGCATCTGTGATAGACCAGCACACAGTGCAATTGTGCATTATGGTCTGCTGGATTAGGATTCCATATTATTTTGGAAAGCAATGGATGGTATGTTCTCTGGACCAAGGACAAAAAGGAACATCCAGACTGTCATTAATAACAAGGTCAAAAGACAGAGTTTGTCATGGTATGGGGTTGTGGTTCAATTTCAGCCAGGACCGAAATTCAGTAATAGATGATTTTTTTACCAACTAAAATGAATGTTGATCAGGAAAAAAGGCATTTGGTGGCTCAGTGTCTAAAGGCTTTGGGTTACTGATTGGAAGATCAAGGATTCTAGCCCTTCAAGCTTCCACAGTTGGGTCCTTGTGTAAAGCAATAAACCCTCTCTGCTCCTGGGGCACAGTATTGCAGCTGTCCCTTTGCTCTGATCCCAAATATAACTGTAGTAATACAGTTATATTACAAAGAACACTTGAAGTGGTTGTCAATGGAAATGCATTAAATATATCGTAATTAGATGTTTGTGTGTGTGTGTGTGTCTACACGTCTAATGTGATAAATTCCCAGTTGAAGTGAAATGAACTGGGAGAAAAGACAAACACCACCACAACCGCCAACAAACATGCTCCATGCTTTTGTTGATTTGTTTAGAGAAGGCAAGCAGCACGGTGTCACAGTAGGTAGTGCAGTTTCTTCACAGCAAGAAGGACCCAGGTTCGATTCCCAGATTGGAAGACACAGGAAATTTGTGTGGAGTTTGCTTATTCCTCCCGTGTTTGCGCGAGTGTTTTCCAGTTTCCTCGCTCACACCAAATACATGCTAGGTTAATTGGTGTCTCTAAAGTGGCCCTTAGGCAGGAACTGTGGAATATGTGGAATAAGTATTCCGAATAAGTAGAGGAAAGTGAATGAATGAAAAAATAAAGCCAGCTGTTGGGATTTGATGCCAAAAAAAAACCACTTTGTAGCACTTCCTTCTTTTTTAAACTATTGATTCTTTTTACCGTAGATAATTACTGTTTACTTTTTTTTTTTACATTCTTTAACCTTTTTTTCAGTACAGTACTGTATTTATTTATTTTGTCACTAATCATCGGGGGAAAATCGCACACAATTCTCCTGGAGACTTTGGGCGTCACACTTGCTTGTACATTGCCTAAGACTTTTGCGCAGTACCGTACCTTAAGTTGTAGCATTTGACGAGAGTTAATTATCAGACACAGACTGACACGGACACATACAAAAAACACATCTGGAGGAAATGGCCTGCAATGGCCCATTCACTACTGTGAGCAAACATCACCTTCAACATACATAATGAGTTCTCTCTCTCCGTCTGTCTTCATCACACACACACAATATACACACTATATACACCATATCCATTAAATCCCTCTACGTTGTTCCTGA
Source organism: Aspidoras spilotus (assembly GCA_028565295.1). Taxonomy (NCBI): domain Eukaryota; kingdom Metazoa; phylum Chordata; class Actinopteri; order Siluriformes; family Callichthyidae; genus Aspidoras; species Aspidoras spilotus. Next base: position 5,541,863 of record JAOUQV010000028.1, on the reverse strand, counting down.
CAGCCGGATCCGGTTCGGCACTGAGCAGAAATGTGTCGGTTTAATGTGGCGAGGTTTATTAAGGCTAATTAGACACTTCCGTCACCACACATTCAGAAAGAGCTGAGGAATGCCGTCACATTCCTCATATCGCTGTTAAAGAGAGGGGTTTCTTTCAGTTAGGGACATAAAATCCTGGTCAGGATAACCGCAAGCATACACACACACACCCACACAAACAAACACACCTTTCCATTGTAAGAAGATTGCATAACAAATTCTATAATAGACATTATGTGTCTATTATATAAGTGGGTTTGCTCACTACACCGTAGAAAACCAGTTTACGTTAATCCAGGCTAATTTGAGATGATTAAACATAAACTTGCAAGTTCAGGCAACCACACATTGTTGTGTTCATATTTACATTTCAGTCAAGTCGACAGTTTCAGAATGGAACGAGTCAGTTTGTTTGGTTACACACTATTATACTGATACACTGCTATTCAATTCACTTGTATTTCTATACACCTAGCACCTAATATAACCACAACTAATATTTGAATTGTATTTATTAATTTATTTTTCGTATTCTTTTGCTGTTGGACACAAAGTATCCATCCAACCACTCATCTATCCATCCATCCATCCATCACCATTTTACAATTGAACGTCGTTGCAAAGCAGCTTTATAGGATACCATCATGAGGTTTAGCAAACCAGACACGTACCACACACGCACACTCAGAGACACACACCTTCATACACTAAGGGCCACTTTATAGACATAAATTAACCTAGCACGCATGTCTTCAGAATGCAGGAGGAAACCGGCGCACCCGGAAAAAACCCTTGCAAACACGGGGAGAACATGCAAACTCCATACAGAAATTTCCCAGGTGTTCCTACCTGGGGATCGTACCCGGGTCCTTCTTGCTGTAAGGACAGCACTATTGCTCCACCGTATCGCGCCACATGTAGTTAATTTTTTTATTTTTCCCTTTTTTCTGCCACCAAGGGGGTCATCAGTGCAAGTCATTTGCATCATGATCTAGCACAGATTTTACACCGGATGCCCCTCCTGACGCAACTCTCACCCTTTCGGAAATTCTCATATTCGCCAATCCTCCCTTCTTTAACGTTTAGCGTCTCCTATTTGTACCCTGTGTTCAGACGGACTTATAGGTTCAGACATGCGTAAGCACTGTGAACGCAAAGATGTAAAGCTTTTTTGGGGTGAAGTCTGTGCTACCCTATCTACTGGATATAGCCCTACCATGATCTTCCATTATGCTACTCATAAATTATACCACCGCACTAATGTTAACACTGGAAACCTCCATATCCAGTTAGCAAAGGCCAATAAATCAATCAATACATTGGCATAATAAATATGGAGCTATCAGTAGGTCAAATGCATGGTTCTGGAGCAGATACTATTCCAGCAGGGCAAACAATGGTAGATGAGATGAAAAACTTGTTTTTATTTCATGTCCTACAATAAATGTTACAGCATTCCAGATGTCATTGGATGGGTGGATGGGGTAAAGTGCAGTGGGTGTCCACTAGTTTTCTTTTATTTTAAAATTTTAAAAACATGGATCAATCCAAGTACGATTCCGAAAAAGTTTAGACAAAATGCAAGTTGTAAATAAAAACGGAACGCAATGATGGTGCACAGTCATGTTGGAAAAGGAAGGGGCCAGCTCCAAACTGTCCCCACAAAGTTGGGAACATGGAATTGTCCAAAATGTCTTGTTATGCTGAAGCATGTATACAACTGTGGACATGGAAGTGATTGGAACACCTGATTCCGATAATTTTGATGGGTGAGCAAATATTTTCGGAAATATAGTGTATGGGTAGTAATGGATTAAACAGTCTGTAGGAAGAGTTTGTAACTGTGTGTGCAGTGGTTAGAGTTTGCAAATCCATAAATACATCCTCAGCAGGAATTAGTCATTCCAAGTGACATGAGACCCCATAGGAAGCTGACTATCAGGGTGGATCAGGCAGGTGTAGGAGACAATTGTAACGGCTTGTACAATGGAAACACCATCTTCATTTAAACTTCTTTTGAAGCAGACTTTTAACCCTAGCGTTTGTGCGGGTTTTCTCTTGGTGCTAGGGTTTCCTCCCGCATTCCAAAGACATGCATGCTAGGTTAAATGGTGTCTCTAATGTGGCCCTTAGTGTGTGAATGTGAGCATGACTGTGTGTGCCCTACAATCGATTGATGCCCTGTCTAGGGTTGTTCCTGCCCTAGCACCCAGATTTGCCAGGTGGACACTTATTAACCCACGACCCCATGTGAATTAAGATAATGAATGAATGAATGAATTGATTACTATCTGATATGTGTTATTTGTTCTATTATGAATCAAATATGTGCATATTATTATTAGTAAGCATTATTGATATTCAGTATGCACCGTCTCCTAAATTTTTTTTTTTACATATCGCCATGGGACAAACACTAAAAATTCCCGAACGCTTATGTAACGGGTGCTTGCTTGCTTGTAAATACAAGAAATGCTTATGCTTTCATTCACTACGATTGTTTTTCTGTGGGAATTCTGTGATTTGCCTGAATGGGGGTATATATGAAGGGCTGTAACTCGGACAAATTTGCAAGCTATAAACACAAAGATTGGCACATTCGGACACAGGCTCTCTCACACACATTGCTTCAAATTACTGACATATTGAACTGTTTGGTCACTTTTGATCTCTTTTGAATATTCTCTTCATTCAGGAAATGCTTTAAACCTCCTATTTGTTTAGTTTGCATCGGGGCTAGTTACACATAATAATTAACTTTAGTTAAGAAATTATATTTTGCTGTCAGTTCGATAGTTATTAGAATCCCCCCTCCTGCCGTCCCCTCCCCCAAATCTAGCTCTCCTCCCTGGCCACCTTTGAAGGGCCCTAAAGCGGCTTTGAAGTGCAGAAGCGGCATACGGCCCATGCAGAACTCTGTATTCATGTTCAAATGAAGAGTTAGAGAAAAAGAGAAAAAGACATAGATGCGACATCAAAGTACCCTGGAGCACGACTTCGGCCTAACTGCACCTTCCTTAAGGAAGAGAGATGGAAAGTGGGAGATAAACGGATGCCGAGAGATGGGTAGATAGGGATATGCATGAAAATATTTATCTGATCAAAGAAAACTGCTCGCAAATTGGAAAATAGAGAACAACTTGATCTGCTCACACACACACACACACAAACAAGCACCTGGATAATCTGTCATCAAGCATCTAAACTTAACAGGGTGTGTCTCCATGCATGGTCGATCCCCAGTTCACTAATCATCCAAGGAATCCAAGTACTGATATGAGTGAGAAAAAGAGAGAGAGTGAGTGAGTGTGTGTGTGTGTGAGAGAGAGAGAGAGTGTCAATAGTAAGACAATGCTACGGTTTATTAGGGTGGGGTAGGTTCAGGTTGCTTCGGGGCACAAAAAAAAGATGTGACATTCTCATAACCCAGGTTTTTCATTCCTAATCTTTCTGATCGTACCCAGGTTTTATTTTTAAGCAGGAAACTGAAAAGATGGAAAAAAACAAAACGACGAAAAAGGAGAAAGAAAGCGAAGAGAAAATAGAGAGAGAGGGGGAAGAGAGGCTGAAAGAAGTAAGAAGGGCAATACTGATTGTAATACAGCCTGGTGTGTGATCCTGAACGGGATAAAGACAGTAGCTGAGGTATTGTAATGCAAGATCTTCGCAGCGGGGGAAGATGTGTGTGCGTGCGTGTGTGTGTTTACAGTAGAATGTATATGCAAAGTTAGATCTTTAATACTCTTGTCTTGAACCTCCACTAAGGATTCGATTAGGGCGACACAGTGGTTTGATCCCCGGGTTGGATGCTCTGGCAAATTTCTGTGCGGAGTTTGCATGTTCTTCACGTGTTTACGCGGGTTTTCTCCAGGTGCTCCGGTTTCCTCCTGAATCTCAAAGACATGCATATTAAGCTAATTGGTGTCTCTAAAGTGGCCCTTAGTGTGTAAATGTATTTGTGTGTGTGCCATACAATATGGTGGTGCTCCTCCCCTTGTGCCCAGAGCTGCTGGATGGGCACTGGCTAGCTTGTGATCCCTTGTGGATTAAGCAGAGGATAATAAATGAATGAATGAATAAATTTTTTGGTACCTGTATACATCACAAGGCATATAACAGAGACAAGTAACTCCAGGCAGATGACCACAAGCAGCAGATACACAGAGAGATTTTTTATTTTGTTATCCAGCATAGACGAGGGGGCGATTACTATCAGCACCACTGCGTTACCTGTAGAAGAGGAAAAAACTGAATGTTTATACTGCCACCTAGTGGTGCATAGAACATAATACACTATATATACCAACCTAATTCCAAAAAAGTTTGGAACAACACATCTCAAAAAAATTGAGACAAGGCCATGTTTACTACTGTGTGACGTCCCCTTTTCTCTTTACAACAGTCTGTAGACGTCTGGAGACTGAGGAAACAAGTTGCTCAAGTTGAGGGATAAGAATGTTAATCCAATCATGCCATACGCACTAATGCAACCTCATACCATCAGAAATGCAGGCTTCTGAACTGAGCTCTGATAACAACTTGGGTCATCCTTCTCCCTTTAGTCCAAATGACACGGCGTTCCAGATTTCCATAAAAAACTTCACATTTTGATTTGTCTGACCACAGAACAGTTTTCCACTTTGCCACAGTCCATTTAAAATGAGCCTTGGCCCATAGAAGACATCTGCGTTTTTAGATCTTGTTTAGATTTGACTTCTTTTTTGAACTATAGAGTTTAGCTGGCAAACAGCAAATGGAACGGTGAATTGTGTTCAGAGATAATGTTCTCTGGATATATTCCTGAACCCATTCTGTGATTTCTAATACAGAAGCATGCCTGTAAAGATAAAAAGCACCTAGTATGGTTTTCTGGTCTTGACTCCTACGCACACAGACTCTTGCAGATTCTCGGAATCTTTTGATGATATTATGCACTGTAGATAATTAGAACTCTTTGCAATTTTACACTGTCAAACTCCTTTCTGATATTGCTCCAATGTTTCCTCTTCCCATCTTTACTTCTGAGAGCTGCTGCCACTGCAAGATTCTCTTTTAATACCCAGTCATGTTAATGACCTATTGCCAATTGGTCCTCTAGCTGTTTATTTTTTGTACCTTTAACTTTTTTACAGCCTTTTATTGCCTGTCCCAACTTTTTTGAGATGTGTTGCTGTCACGAAATTTTTAATGAACTAATATTTGGAATGAACTTTCGACATTTAATATGTTGTCTGTGTTCTATTGTGAATACAATATCAGTTTTTGACTTTTGTAAATTATTGCATTACGTTTTTATTTACTGTTTGTCCTTTGTCACAACATTTTTTAGAATCGGGTTTGTACCCCCAACACCCAAATTAAATAATTGCCAGCTAAAAAGAGATAATCCACGTTTGTGATTAAATACCGCATGCAGACAAACAGGAAGAAAAAATCCACAAGGTGGCGAACATCCTCCATAAGCAAGATAACCAATGACAACTACTGCAGCTCCTCTACTTAGACTGTCTCCTTTTGGATAATCACAACTGGCCTGCCACAATGTCTGTTAATGCACGAATATATACAGTATACGCACAGACACACAAGCTACTTTTATAGGTACACCTGTTCAATTGCTTGTTAACACAAAATATCTAATCAGACATTCACATGGTCACAACTCAATACTTTTAGACATGTAGCTGTGGTCAAGACTTACTGAAGTACAAACTGATCATCAGAAAGGTGATTTAAGTGACCCTTGAATAATGTGAAAGTGATACATTTTGCCACTATGCTTTCACACAGCGGAATTGCAGTGAGCAGCCAGCACAGCGCCCGGGGAGCAACTGGGGGTTAGGTGCCTTGCCCAAGAGCACTTCAGCCATGACTTGTCGCCACTTGGAATGGAACCAGGGACCTTCCGGTTGCAAGGCTGGTTCCTTAAACACAAGCTTACGACTGCCCCTACACATGTTGTACACTAATGTAGCATGGTTGTTGGCACCGATGTAGCACCGATGGTGCTGGTCTGAATATTTCAGAAAACTGCTGATCTACTGGGATTTTCACACACAACCATCTCTAGTGTTACAGAGAATGGTCAGAAAAGAAAAAAATATCAAGTGATGGGCAGTTGTGTGGATAATATGCCTTGTTGATATCACTGAGAGGTCAAAAGAGAATGCACAAACTAGTCTGAGATAAAGATAGAAAGGCAACAGTAACCATTCAAATAGCCACTAGTTACAACCAAAGACCGTAGAATATACTGTATATATGCATACACACACACACACACACACGCATATATATATATACATATGCAAATATACAAAGCACACGTCTGGGGCAATTTAAAGCCACCAACTCACCTACAGTGATGGTGATACTACAGTGATCTGTGATACTACCACCATATTTCACCGATGTAATGAGGTATTTATCCATTCTCCACGCATAATGCAATTTTGTTAAATAAAAACATATTTTGGTTTCACCCATACACAAATCAATGTTCCAGCAGATTTGTGGTTTCCCATGCCATCTTTCCTATCCATTAATTTGGTACACTTTGTCTACATTTGTGACAACCTGGTGACCTGTGGCATGACTGTGCCAACAAAAAGACAGTGGGTGCATACCTGCAGAATGGATCATTAACGGCAAGTGCTGAAACTTTGCAGTATTTCTATAAAACTGCAGGTATCCTCTCCTCCTGGCTGCACTGTGATGATGCTGCACACATCTCTCAAGGAGAAAGACCAGCACCCATAGGCCCACCTTCAACAGCAACACCAGGGTCTTTGATTCTACCCCGTTCAATGCAGCCGTGCACTCTGCAGAGTGAGCGTCAGTTAACCAGCACAGAGCAGCCAACACCATACATAAACTCACGTACACCACCTAGAGGTCAGAAAAGATGTAAATGAATGGCAATGTGTTTTTAAATGCTTCCTGTAGTTCCTTTTTTACTTAATTGCAAGTTTTTTATTTACTATTAGGCTAATCATTAGTGCTGAATAACCTGGGTGTATAGTTGCATCTCTGTGCGTGTGCACATGTGTGTGTGAGGTCCTGCAAAATATTCATCCCATTTGAGTTCAGGAAACATTGTTTGACCACTAAAGGACGCCATACATACACTAGCGTGTCAGAATACATAGTCTAGATGCAAACTACACTGCAATGCCACCTGTATGCATCATTGATTGCTTCTGTCATTCCTGGGGAAATTCCAAGGCTGTTCCCATTACAAGAATGGCAAGTTATCATAATGTACGCTGTTTTTATTGCAGGTTTAGTTATTGTAGCTTGTCAGATAGGTTATAGCATTACAAAGTTACACGTGAACACCCAGAGCAGTGTACTGTCCCCTTATTGAGTTGGGCAGCCGTGGCTAAACATCTGGCTAAACCTTAAACTTAAGATAGCAGTCTCCAGAAGGTGGCGATGATCCTTTATATGCAAGTTGACCTACACCATTTGCAGCAGCTCTTTCGGTTTGCCTCAGTAGTTTGATGCTCAACTTCGGCTGGATGACCGTTGATGGTTCCTCTACTTTGGTACACCCGGAATACCACAGTACAAGAACAGCAACCAAGCAAAGCGTCTCCTGAAACATTAGTACCACACACCTCATAGTTATATGTCCGCAATTAATGCTGCCTACTGCTGTGCAGTGGACAGACAACATGTGTTAAATGGGAGCAATCTGTGATGTAAACAAATGCTGGGGCAATTTACCAGTGATCATATGCAACCTGCAAAAGGTGTTCCTAATCCAACAATTGCTCAGTGTTTATGTTATAGTAGGACAAATCACTTGTCACCTGCCAAGTGTGTGTTTTCATACTTTTACCCCAAATTTTAAACTCACATGCAACACAGTCAGTAAAATGGCTCCCCAGGCAGTGGGTAGCTTCCGAAACTCTCTTTTGATGTTTGATTCCAAAGCATTCTGTGATAGTAGCGGTTCATCAATCAAAGGGTCATCCTCTATGCTCTGGGTGAGATCTGTGGGTCTCTGTGCACACAGGACATTGTGCATTGACATTACACACTGAATAAGTGGTCAGTTACCATATAAAGGCTGTACCATATAAAAACTCTTTGAAGAAAACAAAAGCACTAAATAAAATGTGTATTAGTGCACTTTAAGGGTCAACTCTCTTTTCATGTATACTGTTTAATTGTCCCAAAACGACCTGTTGAACTGCTCTATTGTTTAACCTGATGCAGAGGTGGATGGGCGATTCCCAAGTGAGTCTACGGAGAGTCGATTCGCCGTTCGAAGTAATCAAATCGAAAATAAATGCCCATCTCAAAAGACAAATAATGCTTAAAATAAAAAAAAACAAAGAGACTAAATACAAGCTTTTAACATTTTAGGGGGAAATGATAGGCATGAATTTTATGGGCACCAATCTGAAGAGTAGTCCTGATGACTCAGAATCGGAATTTGATTCGTGTGGGTCAAAGATTCATTTTAGAAAGTGAATCATAACAACTATTTTAATTACAAATGAAACATAAAAATAAATCGTTAAAACGGGATATGACAAAAAAAAGACAACATGCCTTGGGACGCACGTTCAACCATTTTATAACAATTGTAAAAAATAAATACATAAAAATATTTATATCGACTTATTTAACAATTTATTACAAACAGAATAATTAAAATATATACGTACGGTTTGTGCCCGCATTTGCTTTGATTCCATACTTTTTTTACTGGAAAGGAAAAAAATTAAATACGCGAGATATCTCAAATATACCCTTTATAATACAATAGAATAAACGCTGTTTTATTTCCGGTGTAATGACACGTCAAAATAAGAGTTTCAGAACGTCCCAAGAAATGTTGCACTCATTCATGATGTTTACCATTAAGGCGACTTGAGATGTATTACTTATTAAAAATGTATGAATGGAATCTGTGTATTTAGAGGTACTCTAAATACACGTTTATTAAATAGGGACTTTTATTTTCAAAAAAAAAAAAAAAAAAAAACATTTCCTGGAGCATCTGCATCAATGGCGGCGACCTGTAAATTCAAAGCATGCGAGGAAACCGGTGAAGAAAAGGCTGTTATCGGTAAACTCAGACACACATTAAATTCAGACTGTTTATACATTTACATACTTTATGTTGGGGTGAAAATAATTCGAAATAAATTATAAAGATGGACATTTCTAATGTCCACGTGGGTTGGTGACGTCTTGAACCACACGCAGCATGATGCCCTGATAATTATAAGCAATTGTCTGTATTAATATTTCTCATGTGTTTACTGGTTATGGTGTTAATATGCTTACTGACCATGTATTTGTGTTATTATGAGAATATATTGTTTCTTGCCCCGAGAAGACTGATATTTCTGGATTCTGTTATTATATAGCTTTTTCGTTGCATGGTACAGATTTACCTTTTATGTGTGAACCGGTTATTTCCACCACTTAGTCATGCTTATGTGCAGT
>JAOUQV010000028.1:5437434-5449154 GCA_028565295.1 Aspidoras spilotus | reverse complement strand
TCCTGCAAGAAGAATGGCTTAAAATCCCTCTGACCACTGTGCAAGACTTGTATGTGTCATTCCTAAGACAAATTGACGCTGTACTGGCTGCAAAAGGAGGCCCTACACCATACAAATAAATTATTGTGGTCTAAAACCAGGTGTTTCAGTTTCATTGTATAACCCCTGTACATCACAGACATCAAAATAATGGTCAACTTCCATTCATTAAACATCGGAATTCCAGAAAATATGACAGGGCAGTTTAATTAAAACACTGGTTTTGTTTCAAAGTTTTCTAAACTGAATGAATGTTGGATTAGGAAAACCTAGCTAATAACGGGTTGCGCCATCTTTTTGATTAATTACAGCATGGTATGGGAAAAACAAATCTATTAGCACCAACACCAAGCTATGTCTGATTAAATCCTTGGTCTGGCCAGTAGCCACATATGGATGGGAAGCCTGGACACTGAAGAAAGCAGAGGAAAGGTGTTTTCAGGCGTGCAATTCTAAAAGATGGCTATAACAGAAGATTAGTTTCTGAAACACATTCATACCTGCAGGCTACAATAATACGGTCATGTGATGAAGCTCCTACATGACTCCAATGAAAGAAATGTAATGACAGGACTTTTGGTGGGAGTCGGAAGACGTGGAGAATAACCTGGATAGACAATAACACGACATGGACTGGATTAACTAGTACATGTCTCCTAAACAACATGAGACAGAGGGCAATAGAGAAAGCTGACTCTTCTGTGCAGCCAACCAATCTTGCAGCAATGACAGCATATGACTTGACAGTATACAGCTTTGTTCAAAATAATAGCCGTGTGTTTATTTCTATATACACAAAGGCACTGGGAGAACTGCACATTCAATTCCAGATGAAAACATTAACAAAATATTCATTTTTTAACTGGAAATGGCAAAAAAATATATAATCAGCTGTTAAAAAAAGCAGTGTCTGGATATTCATTTACAAACTGGAATATTTAGAGAATAAACTCAAATAGATTTAGTTTTTCTGTTAATCATTGAACTAATATTTACTTTTATAACCTTTATCTCTTACTGATAACTGATTAACAATGGAGTCAAATAACATTTAACCCAAGCTGACTGGACTACATTTTTTTATCACAGCACCCTACAAATTCTGTGGTTTGAGCTGGTCACTCCTTAACATCAATCTTGTTGGTTTAAAACAGGATGTTAGACGCTTGCTGATGTGATTTGGGCATTTTCCTGTTGAAACATCCATTTCATAGTCAGCATAAGGCAACATGATCAACAATTTAATGCATTAGTGATGTTAAACTGCATCTTGGACAAGATTATGAATGAGGGACAGTACAGTTTGAAAAAATTGGGAGACAAAGTTAAAGCAGGCAAACAGATAGTTTGGATATGTGCAGAGGAGGGACATAAGATATACTGGTAGAAGGATGTTAGAAATGCAGTTGCCAGGCAGGAGATAGAAAGGTAGACCAAAGAGGAGATATATAGTTGTGGTCAATGTAGACATGCAGGTAGTTGGTGTTATAGCAGAAGATGCAGAGGACAGAGTGAGGTGGAAAAGATTGACCTGCTGTGGTGACCCCTGATAAAAAGGAGAGGCTGAAAGAAGAAGTGATGTTAAACTGCAACAGTATATCTTTTTTTGAAATTAAACACAACTCACATGCAAATGAAGTGAACAGTGTAAGAACTGAATCGCTTATTTGTGAACAACTGCATTTTAATAGACCAAAAGTGATTGGACATTGACTTTTAAGACATACAATAACATTTATTGTATAAAGTCAGTGTGCAGGTAAAAATACCAGTTATCCAAATGACCAAATACGGTTAGTTTTTTTTAAATAAGTTAATTATATTTCCATAATTCAACAAAAGAATCATGTTTTATATTTTCAGATGTACATTTGTGTGCCAAATAATAGCAGTCTAACATCACTGATGCTTTAATTATTGATTTTGCCTGAAAGGATAATACAACATGGGGAAGGTTTCCTGTGAGTGCTGCAACAATCAGAAGATACCCATGTGAACACAAACTATTTGCAAGAAACCCTCATAAAATAACACTGCTGAAAAAAAGGTGTGTGCCACAGCGAAAATTTAGAAGAAGGGCAACATTCAATGGGCAGATGAGCACAAGACTTATTATTATTGTGTCTAAAGGCCACAAATGACTAATAAACACTGCATTTAAGCCACATTACAACTCGAAGACTGTAAAACATGGAGGTGCAAACATAAAGTTTAGGGGCTGTTTCTCATACTTTGGAGTCGGGCACAATCGCATATATTGCACCCTGGGAAAAAATGTATTATACAACCCCAACTCCAAAGAAGTTTTTCCCAGACTGTTCAAGCAAGAAAAATTAGTGTCCTCAGTTCTCAAACACTTAAGTGTTGTTAAAAGGAATGGTGATGTAACACAGTAACATGACCCTGTCCCAAAATCATTTGGAAAGTTTTGAGTGAATATCTGCAAAAAACAATAAAGTTCATCAGTTTTAACATTAAATATCTTGTCTTTGTAGTGTATTCAATCGAATATGGGTTGAAAAGGATTTGTAAGTCATTGTATTAGGTTTTTATTTATGTTTTATTCAATGTTCCAACTTCATTGGAATTAGGGTTGTATCAAAATATTGTAAATATTGCAGTATGGCTAAGACGATATGCCTTGAAATGGGTGTTTCAGCAGGACCTCAACCCCAAACACATCACAAAGTGGGCAACATTCGAGTTCCAGACCAAGAAGACTGATGTTATGAAGTGGCCAGCCCAATCCGATTTCTATTTACTTTGTACATATCTAAGCTTGTAAATAAAAACACAGACACTATTGTTTGCCTGAACATCCTACTATAGTTTTGTCTTCCTTTTCAGTTTAAAAATGTATATTTCGTTCATGTTTTCCTTTGGGAATTGAATGTACAGTGTTCCCAGTGCCTCTGTGTGTAAACAAAGAAATGCTATTATAAGGATGGGAGATTTTTCTCAGTTGTTTTGAATTAAATGCTAATAATTGGCACACAAATATAGTCCAAAGTAAAAGCACCGTCTTCATGCTGAATTTGCCTTTAATTAAATAACTGTTCCTTTCATTTGTATGTCATTTTTGTAATCCATTTATTCCAAGAACAATCTGCTTGCAAGTTATTTAGTGAGCATGAAGTTAAAAAAAATAAATAAAATGGTTAAAACAACCCAATATATTACCCTGCAGAAATAACACTAATAAACATTCCTGACCCGTCATTAAAATGTGCCATAAAGTTACAAAAAAACAGAGATTTTCTCCAGCAGATCAGGAAAACGGGTCCACAACTGCCAGTTCCACAGTTTTCCCGAATTAACAAAACATTTCCCAATCTTCCCTACATCAGCATACCTGCTGCAACACAGTACAAACACAACACCCAGAGCTCAGTCTAAAGTAAATTCTCAGCGTTCTTAAAGGGATAATAAATCATTTCTGGGTTCAGGCAATCTGTTTTCCTTCAGAAATACATATGTCACTTCAACTACAATATTTTCCTTTTCTAGAAACATTCCCCTTGCTTATTTCTAGCTAGGGAGAGAGAGAAGGCCATTCTCATCAGCTGTGTCCAAGACTGTACAAATCACTGGAGACTCAACCTGAGGAAAGTAAAAAAAAATACAAGTTTAAAGGAACATAAGTTTGCTTTTTGATTTATCTTAAAATTTATTAATTAGCATTGGTCTTTATATATTAGACTTAGACAACCTTTATCAGTGTTGCAGAATTTGTTAATACAGTATGGCTAGTGATGTTTGAAACTAGTAAACAATCTTAGAGCTGGTATGTGATTATACTGGAATCTGCTACTAAGTATGAATGTACTTGGTCTGACAGAAAGTGGCATCAGTGCATCGCTAGATGCAGAGTAACTTCTTACCCCAAGAATATACTGGCAGGTCTGGGGTTCCAACAGATATATAACAACTGCATGAGGAGACTCGGATTCCTTACACCTGAAAGTAATAAATAGAATTAATGTCTTTCCACAATCACACGATTCTCACTGGCTAAAAAAACACAAACACCGACTACTGAAGTAACTCACTTTAGCTTTACAATGACTTGTCTGGGTTTCCCTGTGAGGTCACACATATCTCCATGGCCATAGAAGTGGGACACCACCCTGAAATATTATAAATATGATATTATAAAGAAATATTATAATTCTAGTTCAGTTACAATGTTCCAAAAAATAAACTTTATTCTTAAAATATATTGCATATGATTTTGAAGCTACTTTGAACACGGATAATTAGAGCCTGGTGGTGCATTTTAGCAACTGCTGCACTTGTGGGCTGTTCCCGTACCACAGCACCATGGATATGGATTTATTTATTTATTTATTGTTTCAGGTCATCCTCAGCACCAGTGTCTATTCTAATGATAGGAACATGGTCACACACTTATACACAAGTCTTATATCATACGCAAAGTCAGGAGCCCGGTCCTGTTGCTGTGAGGCCACAGCACCATTCACTGTGCCACCCTGTCGCCCCAAAAAGAGTGGAGGATCCATTAACAAACCTCTAGTCTGCTCACATGTGGTTGATCTGGCAGGCAAAAAATCTTATATGTGAGGCAAACTTACGAAATTGCTACAGTGAGCATGCGTTGTGCGCCACCATGTGGTGTCTCTTCCCAAACGCCTACTTGCTGTAATTCCATCTTTGTAGACTGTGGTTGGATACTACCTGGCTTCTGAACAACTCGTGGTTCTTTCCCAGCTCCAGATGAATGTCTCACACAGAGCGTGTATGTTTTCTCTGGACATGGCTGTTTGCGACGTTGCACGTAGACTAACGTAGAAAACACACCACTTTTAGTCAGCTCTTGATACGAGTGCGATTTTTCTCTAGATTTGGCTTTGCCAACCCAGCTGGGGACTGTTAAACAACCGTTATTCCCGGAAAATGGAGAACAATGCACCGGTTGTTTGTCTGGCTCTGTGCCTACTGCCTGCTGCTTCCTGTCCTCGCTCTATTACCTGCAGTTTTTTATTTATTTCTTTCCTTCTCTTATCCGTTGTGAAGGGTGTCTTTGGAATTTTATCTGGCTTTCAATATATTCAGCTGCAAATTATGTCTTAAGTGTGAGAGAAAGAGAAAAACTTGCATCTAATATTAATTGAAAAATGATTATCATTACGATGCAGTAAGTGACTATGTCCAATTTCACTATAAATTCAAACTTTACACCTCCACCCTCACAAAACATCAGTTTTGATTTATTTACACATTAAAAGAGCAATGCACAGAAGTCATACTTCACTTTCTGGGTTCCTTCATCTTTAAGCTGGTAGGTGCGAGCCACGTTCTTCTTGGACCACTCCAAATGCTCATCGTGATTCCATGTACCAACCACCACAATACTCTTCCCTTGTTCTTTGTCCTGAGACAACACAAAAGCAACAGAGTTATCCTCTCATATAATTATATACTGCTGTGTCCAGGAATGCAAATGAACACTGCTTGAATACATAAAATCTACTCACTGGCCACTTTATTAGGTACTAGATACTTTCAATTGCTTGTTAATACAAATATCTAATCAGCACACACGCGGCTGCAACTCGATGCGTATAGAGATGGTCAAGACAACTTGCTGAAGTGTACTGTAACAACAGTAACTCAAATAACTACTGGTTACAACCAAGGAATGTAGAATACCATTTCTGTTGAAAGTCTGCCACAAAGAATTAATGCAGTTCTGAAGGCAAACAGAGGTGCAACTTTTTGACTATAAGTGTACCTAATAAAGTAGCTGGTGAGTTTATACCTGTACTATAGTACATAAATAAATGAGAAGAAATGTTGTTTTGTAATCCAGGATAGTAAATGAGATAAAAGACACAGAATGACCTGTTAAAGTAAAAACACATGGCTAACAATGGTGTGGTCCATCTTTTTCCTTAATTACAGCATAGAGATATCAGGGGAAATAAGTCAACCAATGCCTGGACAGAGGCTCCACTAGTTCACCAATAACCTTTCAGATCGACTACACCTGTCCAGTTACTGTGTGACTTTCAGCTGGATGTTGGTTGATGGTTCGTCTAATATTTGTACATACAAGGTGAAATTTGTGCAGCTTTGTAAGTAAATTAGCTTGGAGGTTTTACTGAATGTCTGATTTGCTTCTTTTCTGCATAAAATTGAGCATCATTATTAGATTGTTTTATAAAAAATGTACTATTATGTAACATTTATAATAAGGTGCATAAACTTTTACTACATCTTTATTTTATTTATAAATCATTGTCTTATTTCTCACCTCATGATACTGATGAACATGTTTCCCATAGCAGAATTCGTATTTCCACCATCCCACACCCTGAACAGAAGAGTATTCATTAATGGATTAAGGCTTTATTGAGGCAGAAAAGTAGCATTAAAAAATGTCTTACCCCATGGAGACAGTACGAGCCACTCAGAAATTCCTTTATCAGCTGCTCATCAGTCAGGCGAGATATATGTGTAGTACCCACTGTCACCTGGGTCTGTCCACCTACTACCATAGGTCTGTGGGTAGAAGAGAAGGCTTCCTCCCGCACAGGTGAGGTGCCCTCCTAAAAATCAGCATAAAAATTGAGTCAGCAAGAGGGGGATGCGAGAGTGTTTCTGTTTTTTTGGGCCATTATTTAAACCTGATATTCATATACAATATACAAGGGCATGAACAAACCTAGATATGGCACAACGCTATCATAGGGCACACACTAAGGTCTAATATAAAGAGACAAATTAACCTAACATGCCTTTTTTTGGAAGGCACGAGGGAAAACGTAGCACTCTGAGAAAAAGTGCGAACACAAGGAGAACATGTAAATTCCACACACAAATTTGACTAACTGAATGACAGTACATGTAAACACCATGATATCCTGAGCTCTATAAAGCTGATTGATGACAGTGTTCCAGTGTAAAAAATACTAAAATAATAAAACAGAACTGAATTGTATGTACAAGCGGAATTACTGCTCTCACCTCAGGCTCAGTGGGAGGACTGAAGTGTGGCCTAAGAAGCTCCTCCTGTTGCTGATCCAGTTTGCTGAGACTGTGGGGTCGTAGTGGAGAGCCTCCGAGTGCCTGACAAAAGATGGCATTCACTGGGGATGACCTAAACCTATATAGTCCATTGCAAAAATGGGACAAATGCATAAGGGTAAGAAAAAAAAACTAGTTTCAATCATTTTTACATGATTGACAAAGCATGGAAAACTAAGCAGTACACAATAAACACATAACAATAAACAAACATAGCCAACCTATTGTTAACACAGGGTATTGTCAATAGTAAGTATTGGAAATGGTCCCTCTAGATAACTCTGTTATACCCAAGAGTAGCACAGATGTTATAAAAAGGCCCATCGGCTAAACACCTTTCATTCGTACTTTATCTTGCGCTTAATCCACACGGGGCTGCAGGCAAGCCCTTGCCCAGACGGTAACTCTGGGCACAATGGCAGTAACAACCCTAAAAAGAATTTAACTTTATCGTAGTACACACACACGATCTAAAACACTTTCACACACTAAGGGCCACTTTAGAGAAACCAATTAGCCCAATTAAAGGAACACCCAAAGAAAACCCGCGCAAACACAGGTAGAACACGCAAACTCCACACAGAAATAACGCTCCACACGTGGATTGAACTTGGGTCTTTCTTGCTGCAAGACAATGAGCTTCAGGTATTGTTCACATCAACACCACGCTATGTTAAACCTACCTATATTTAGGATGAGAACAGAGCAGTGGAGTAAGCACCACCACCTCATACTCGCAGGTCGTCACCTCGGCAATAGAAAGGATCTCATGTTTTGCTTCTGGATGACACACATACAGCACAGAGGTAGATCGAGGCTGATTCTGTTTAAGCAAACATGGCGTTCCATTTCCCATCTCCACCCGGTAATAAGGAGTCAGCTGGCCTTCGATATTCTTAGTTGAGACCTGTACAATATTCACATATTTATATTATTAATTCACCATAAAAACAGAATTAAACACGATTTCACTAATCCCTCAGTGACCTACCTCAGTGTTAATGTCTGGTTTTATATTGGTGCCATCCTCTGCTTTACTAGAGTCGGATTCTAAGTTGGAGACAAAATATGAAAATGTCTTATGCTTAGAATTTTGGCGGGAAAACATTGGTTGCAATATAGAACAGCAGAACAAGAAAGGAAAAAAAAAAACAACCTCCTGAGGAATCGGTTTGTTTGCTGGTCATGGACCCCAGGTAATACTCCTGGAGGTTTAATTTCTGCAAGCCCAGAACAGACAAATCAGAATTACAGCTGTATAAAGTTATTTTAAGTTATTTAAAGTTCGCCAAACATACCTGTCCAGTCTCTTTTTCTTCATGATACTGCCTCACGTGTTTACCATGGCACACCTCATAGGACCAGTACGTCTCAATCTGTAACAGAGGGATTGCGAGTTACTGAAACGGAAATGGGGTGTATTATTATTACCTAGAATTAAAGAAGATCATTATACACAAAAATAACATTAGGTTCTATTGCTTAACAAAGAAAAATATTTACTTAGCCTCCACTTTTACATACATACAATCACCAGCCACTTTATTAAGTACATACACTGTATTCACTTATCAGCCAATCACATAGTCGCAACTCAATGCATTTAGGCACGTAGAGGTGATCAAGACAACTTTCAGAAATGCAAACCGAGCATCAGAATCTGGAATAAAGGTGATAAGTGATTTTGAACATGGCATGGTTTTTGCTCCCAGACAGGCTGGTCTATTTCAGAAATGAGGGGCAGTTGTGTGGACAAAAATGCTTTGTTGATGTGAGAGATCAGAGGTGAATGGGCAGACTGGTTTGAGATGGCATAAAGGCAACAGTAACTCATACAACTACTACAAAGAATGTAGAATACCATCTCTGTTGAGAGTATGACACAAATAATTAATCAGTTCTAAATGCAAAGCTGTACGTATGAAAGTAGCCGGTGCTTACATGTGTACATACACACACTGATCAACCGTCTTCCAGTTTAACTGGGCCATACAGGTGCACATTCTTCAGGTATCAGCAGGTCTTATTTAACACTTTTTTTCATGCCATCATCATCATTCAGAGACACAAGCAGCCTCCCAAAATCAGATATGGATATTTTATTTATTTTTTATTGTGGACTCTCATCAAACATAAGCACAAATGGTCCAGCACTGCTAACTGTTTTTGGAGTATGGAGCTATTTAAATTTTTATAATGTAGCTGGTTTTGTTCTATCCACATGTGAAACACTGTCAGAAATGCTTTTATTTCATGTATACAAGTGGTGATAGTCATGTTGTTAGAAACTATTTAATTTTTAATGCTTGTTGGAATCCAATATATTGATTTTATTGCAAACTAAAGCCTTCGCTTTTGCAAAATACATTCAATTCATTTTAAAAACGTAAAACGTGCCAGATTGGCAATAAGAGTGACTCGCTGTGGTGAACCCTGGTGGCAGGGAAAAGCAGAAAGACCAAAAAATGCTTCTGAAAACCCCGAAAAACCCCAATGTTTCTTTGCATACTTTATATCCCCCGTTACCATGTTCTATAACGGTCACAAATCCCAGTCAGCATTCACTTTCAAGGGTATCAAAGGCTCCTCAAAATTTTCTGTCCTGAAACATTGCTCGGCATCATTAGATCACAATCTTACAATCTCTCACTGCTTTCAAACCTCTAACAATCTCTAAAAAAAACAGAGTGATGTGAAACTTGCCCTGTATGAGCAGCTGCTCTGTTTGAATAATGGTGCAAGCAGAACATCTGGGCTGTGTCCCTTGTACTCCTTGTCCTCATCCTGACAGAAAGAGACAATTCAGAAGAACATAAGAGATTATGAAAGATCAGGAGGAAGCAGGCAGACATGCAGACATTTATCATCTTATATATCTTGCATATGATTCATTCAATTAAATACATTTGTGACACGTTATCACTATTATACAAGGCAAGGAAGGACGCAGCGTTTACCATGGGTTGCTGCCCCACAAGCTCCCACTGTATGGTGCTTGAGCAACCCTAATTGCTTCATGGGCGCCACACTGTGGCTGTCCATTAAATTTATAAGAAACATTTGCCAAGTATCAAATACACCATGGATTTAGAGCTTAATCCCGAAAGCCAAATCTGGCCCACCCCTTCATTTTATGTGACCCAGGAGAGCTTATAAATTATTATTTTTGTGTGTATTATTTATTTATTTGTACATTCATGCATCCTTTTCTACACATGAGTCTGGTTTGTGGAAGAGTCGGTGTCAAACTGGCAACACAGTCCCAAAGGCAGGAACATACCTAGACAGGGTTTTACACCATCATAAAGCACACACATACTCATTGACAAACTAAGCAATCCAGAGACACCAATTAGCCTAAAGCATGTATTTGGACTTTGGGAGAAAACCGGAGCACCGGGAGAAAACCCACGTGGACAACTGAAGAACATGCAAACTCCACACAAAAAAGAACCAAGATGACCAACCGTGGAACAGAACCCAGGTCCTTCTCCTTGTGACCCTACCCACTAATTATTATAATTGTAATTTTCAGGACCTTTAATTTATTATCTGCACCAAGATGATCTCTAACAGTAGACACTGTGTCTTATATTAAAGCTGATGACCACAAGATGGACAGAACAGAAAAGGGAGTTAATAAACCACATCAAATCCCTATGGCCATGTTATGAGGCTCCCAAATGACAGCACAGAAAAAAGTGTAGTAACAGGATTTGCGGAGGGAGTCAAAATAGGAGGAAGACCAAAAATAACCTGGATGGGCAACATTACAATGTGGACTGGATTATCAGGGAGCAGACTACTACAAGCAACACGAGACAGGGGGCACTGGAGAAAGTTGGCTCCAACCATACATTCACATATAGAAATGTACGCCATGACAAAAGGGCTTCTACTTTTAAACCTAGTTATTACCCGAGTCATTACCAAAGTCAGTGGTAATTTACTGCAGGGGTAATTTTGCAATATAATTAAAGAGTAAATACATTCATACATTTCACAGATAAACATGGCCCTTTAAGAGCAACATAACTGTGAGGAGAGCGAGTTCTAGAGCAAAGAAAATATGGAAAAGTTTATTTTATTTAGTGAACCCTCAAGTCCATAATTTATTGATTATCATTTAAAATAAATCTTGAATTAAACCAATTAAAGGTGTATTACCTCATCTCCTTTAGACAAAGAAGGCAATAAACATTTGTATTTCTCTTTTTCGGTCGTTGTCATAATAAGGTAGTCGTCTTCTTGATACAGTGATTCAGAATCTGGCTACGGAGAAAAGAGCAAAAAACAGAAGAAGAACACAATCTATTAAATATAGAAAAGGAATGGTCTTGGAGAAAGGCAGATGATGCTAATGTTACAGTTAAAGTCTCTGGAAGAACTGTGAAAGATTCTGCAAGAGTGTCAAACCTTTTACAGAAGAGCACTGGGGGACAACTAAAGAACATGCAAAGAAAAAATATAAAACAAATACAGGGGTTGGACAATGAAACTGAAACACCTGGTTTTAGAGCACAATAAGTTATTAGTATGGTGTAGGGCCTCCTTTTACGGCCAATACAGCGTCAATTCGTTTTGGGAATGACACATACAAGTCTTGCACAGTGGTCAGAGGGATTTTAAGCCAT
>JAOUQV010000028.1:5373247-5384711 GCA_028565295.1 Aspidoras spilotus | reverse complement strand
ATAGTGTCTCCATATGCACTTATGAATGTATCATTGAGGTCTGTTTTGGGTTTAATATTATGTTCTTGCAGATATCTGAAAAAAGTTTTTGAGTTGATATTCTTTTTTTTTTTAACTTTAAAAATCGTAGTTTCCCATTTTCAGCTTTTGAATAGAATGTTGATACTTATTTGGATTTAAAACTATTATCCAGTAAGTTCGGACTAAATTCTACATCAAAAGCACACATTATCTGAATTTTATCAACTAACTGATATTCTCCATTTACTTTTTCCCAGATTTGTAAATGAGTTTTGATCCATAGGTTTTAAATATCTTTTATGAACTTGACTAAATGGGAGTAAGCTAATACAGCATTCACCAGGGTATTTTTGATAGTCGAAAGTTTGATATCTTTCCACCTGGCATTGAATTGTGGGAGCACATGTTGATGAGCAGCCTTATCTGAGCTGCATAATAATATCCTTTAAAATAAGGTAACCCCACCCCCCTCCTTCCAAAATTGCAGATTTTAATCAGACCCTGGGTTTCTTCCCTTGCCAATTCATTAGAATTTTGTAAAAAACTTTGATACTTTGGCTTTTTTGATAAAGTACAAATACGACTTGAACGTGATTCCATTGACCGGCATTTAAAGGTGTTTTCTCACGATGTGTAAAAGTAGTCTTATGAGACCTTACTTCTTGGAAGATGGAGGTTCAATTCGTTGATCTTAACCAGCGTCTAGCCTGGTTGTTTGCAGAATGTTTGTTTCTATCCCATTTTATTATATTAAGAATGATGCCAATTTCTTCTTTTGTCCACACAAATCATGCCATGTCTGTTTTAAGAGTTGTTTAAAAAAATCCTGCAAAAACAAAACTATTTCGAAAAATAAAAAAAAAAAAACACCTCAATAGAGCGTAAAGAGAATTTAGAATTCGGGACAAATCAGGAGCTTACGTTTTTATATTTTGTCATATACATTGTACAGCATTCAGTGAGATTCTTTTTTTTATAAAAGGGACAGCTGCAGGGCCTTGCTCAAGACCCAACAGGAGGAGCTTATAGGGCTTGAACCGCCAACCATCAGATCCGTACCAGAGCCTTTAACTACTAAGCCACTATGTGGAGACTTTGTGCAGTCTGTGTTGTGTTATCTTTACTGCTGAGAGCAGAATGTTTGCCATGACCTGAAGCATCCACAGATATTTAGATTGAGCCTGTATCATATGATTTCGCTTATAATGCTAGACAGATTTAGAATGGCTTTTTAAATTTCAAAAAAACGCAGCACCACATAGACCCAACCTTATTTGCACAAAACCATGTAAAAGCTCATTTTACTGCTTTAAAAGCACTCAATCTTACTGCTAAGTTTAGGACAATCAGATTTAGATTTATTTGTAATACATTTTAACCAAAGAGTGTAAACAATGCATACAGATTATTTTTTCCCCTTCTAGCATAGATGTTTAGTTGATTGACACTAATAAGACATTAATGACTAAGCTGTGAAAGCTAATAATTATTTGGAATGGTAAATGGCAGACTTTTTCTCAGGAAAAGAAGCTTCTCTGCATGTTTACTTGTGAGTCTGTTTATACTTTGATTGAGGGAGGGCGACGTAGCTAAATTATCTCTCAATTTCCTCACTACTGCATACGGATGACTGGTATCTTCTTGATATTTGGGCCAAAGTTGGAAATCGCAGTTAACCAGCGCAGTACTGGAGCAGTTTCTCCGAATGAGAAATTGTGACCTTGCTAAAGTATGTTTCCAACTGTATAGCAGTAGCTCACTGAAACGCTGCTCAGTGGTACAGAAGCATGCTCATCTTTAATTTCATCAAACACTCAATATAATCCTATGAAGGAAGATGGTATGGGTTGTCGCACAGAAATCAAAGGCTTAGAAAAACTAATTTTCTCATTATTCTTGAAACATCCACATTGAGATGCATCTAGATCTATTTTTTTTAATGTATTATGGGGCGACACGGCGTCTCGGTGAATAGCACTGTTGCCTCACAGAAATAGATACCCCGATTTGATTCCATGGGTGGGGTGACCCTAAAATTGCTGTGTGGATTTTGCTTGTTCTCTCCATGTTTGCATGCGTTTCCCCGGGTGCTCTCGCTTCTAGACCGCAGTCAAAACAAATGCCTGCTAGATGAATTGGAGATGTCTGTGACTTTTGTACTATGTTAGACCTTGTGTATGCATCACAGGTTATCACAGACATCACAAGCTATCAGCAAAACTCCATTCCATCCAAGGGCACCCATGATCATGATAATGAGCTGAACCACTTTTACACTAGGTTTGATAATGTCCCGTCTATCAGCCTGTCAGCATCCTCTGCCTCCCCCACAATTTTAACATTGTGGATCCTCAGCCTTCACAACCCACGGTGATGCACTGTACCCTCCCTTCAACTTACTTACATACCCCCAGCTTAAATTCCAGGTTGACTTTTAACAATCACCAGGTGAGGAATCAGTTAAGAAAGCTCAAGCACAATAAGGCTGTAGGGCCTGACTGTATCAAACCAAGAGTTGTGTGCTGAGAAACTGTGTGGAGTTCCGTCTTGCCTATTCAACCTGAGCTGCAGTATGGAAAATGCCCACCCTGGGGAAAAATATTGTGTGGTTCCAGTTCCTAACAAAGCTCAATATAAGGTCCTGAAGGTGACTGGTCGACCAGTGGCTCTGACATCACACATAATGAATTCCCTGTAATGCCTGGTTTTAGCTCATCTCCAACCTTTGGTCAGAACATTTAACCCTGCAGGTTGCCTACCATGCTGGTATTGGAGGGAATGATGCAATAATCTATTTCCTGAACAGAGATTTGACAACGTAGGCAGCATAGTGAGAATTTTTTTTTATTATTTCCGGTGCTTTTAACACCAATTAGCCTGTGCTGTTGGGTGAGAAGCTCCAGATAATGGGGTTGGATGAACACATCTCCTGTATTTTGGACTACCTGACTGGAAGGCCATAGTTTGTGAAACTACTGGGCTGCGTGTCTGGTTTGGTAATTTGTAGTACAGGGGCTCCTTTAAGGAACTGTGCTGCCTCCTTTCTTATTTAACCTCTACACCTAAGTCTTAGCATTCAGCTCTGGCTCATGTCTTCTGTATAAATGCTCAGATGATGCAGCCATTGTGGGGTGTATTGAGGGTGAATGGGAGAAGGAGTATAGAACTTGGGTGATGGACTTTAAGTGGGGTAGGAAAAACCAACTATAGCTCAGCATTAATAAAACAAAGGAGATAGTGGTAGCCTTCAGGAAGACAAGGCCTCCCTTGCTACCAGTTTCTATATAAATATCAGCATTTTGACATGCGCAGTGCTGTATTTTCCCTAAAACAAGCACAGAAGAATCTGTACTTGTGTCTGCGCTATAAACAACCCACCAATCGCGGAATTGCCACACATGCGCATTCAGGTTATTTTTCAGTCTCGATTGGATTAGGTGCGTACATGGATGTCTTTTCGAATAAGGATCTGCATAAACACCCCCCATTCGGAATACAATTTCATTCCCCGCTCTTAATTACATGTTTATATGACGCATTTTTATTCCGATTAGCTCTTTATTCCGAATATTTGTGTCCATGTAAACATTGCTACTGATACTGATGGTCTGAACTGAGCCACAGGATGCACAGGTGCATCTCAATAAATTGGAATATCATCAAAAAGTTAATGTGTTTTAATAATTCAATACAAAAAGTCAAACGCATACATTATATAGATTCATTACAAACACAGTGATTTAATTATTGTGTTTATTTCTGTTAATGTTTGTCTTACAGCCGATAAAACCCAAAATCATTATCTCAAATTAGAATGTTTAACACAAAAACCTGCAAATGTTCCTAGGTGTTGAAAATGGTCCTTTAGTCTGGTTCAGAAGGATACACAATCATGGGGAAGACATTGGAAGTCATTGACACTCTAAAAGGAGGGTAGGCCACAAAAGGTCATTGCTAAAGAAGCTGCATGTAAGACATGACCATCAACAATAACAGAAATAAATACTAGAAATAGATCACTGCTTGTACTGAATCTATATAATGCATTTACCTTTTTGTGTTGAATTACTGAAATAAATTATATTTTTGATCATATTCTAATTTATTTACTGTAGATGCACCTGTATTCAGGTGACTGCACACTCGGCCAGTACTCTTGTCTATCTCTTATAAACATGCCCACGCACAGCAGCAGCTTCACTGCATGGTCCTAAAGCCAGCTATGTTTTGAATATCAAGGATTCCATTTCTATTCACGTTCCTCTAATATCAAGCATATACATTCACTGGCCACTTTAGTAGGTACAGTTGCTTGTTAACACAAATATCTAATTAGCCAATTGCATGAACATATGGTCAACTGAACAACTGAAGTGCAAACCAGGCATTAGAATGGGGAAGAAAAGTGATTTAAGTGACTTTGAACGTGTCATGGTTGCTGGTTACCAGATGGGCTGGGCTAAGTATTTCCGAAGCTGCTGATTTACTGGCATACGCGAATGTTCAGTGTGCACTATTAGTATTATTTGGATTATTTTCACACGTTTTAAACACTAAATTGTCTTTGAAACATTTTAAAAATTAATTTAGAGAAAACGTAGTAAAGTTATATGTTTTCATTGTAATAAAACAGTAGAGATATCTGTCTACTGTAAACCAAATTTCTTCTGTCTAACTATTGTGGTTTTTGAGTTATGGCACTTATAAGGAAGTCAGTCACAGAAAGACAAGTCTGATGATGCTCAAGCTGAATTTCTTTTTACATTCTTGCATCCATTTTGAACCTTTGAGTGAAAGATTTTGGAAAGGCTTTGTGTGTCTTTGGTTTGTGATCAAAACATGTGAGCTCTTCTACATGCAAACCCAGTCAGATTAAACTTTATAAAGAGGGTGCACGTTTTATAATTTTTTTTTGTGCATTTTACACTGACTAATACCATATCATACCTATTAGAAGACTTGATCAGGTGACAAAAATAATTGACGCACAGCAAATGGCATTTCTTTTGCCATAACAGGAGTTCTGTAACATTTCTAAATTACCGAGCATGTGTAAAAGCAGCATTAGTTATCACATTTCTCCTGTCAGGTGTTTGTAATTCAGTGGTCTATGAGTGTATTGCATTGTTGTTAACAAGGTCAGAAGTGCTTTCGAAATTGAAGCTGAGATTAACTAGCGATCGAAGACGTAAGCTGAGCTAAGTATGTCTTTGTGTTCTACAATGAAAAGTGGCAGAAATTCTTACTAACCCATGCATACTTGAGTCTAACACTTCAGTATTTTTTTTTTCCTGTGTTCAACCATAATGTGTTTCACTGTGAATGCAGGTTCTGCTTCATTTGTTTGTTTACTCACAAACACTTAAAACCAAGGGCTACACTATTTAAAATTTTTTTTTTCTTTTGTTGTGGTTGTGTAAAAATATACACAGCCACATCTGGCAAAATTTAATTTCATCTAAAACCAACACATTGGACCACTGAGCAACAGTCCTGTAAATTTTCTCTTAGGCTCAGATAAGACGCTTCTAGCATTGTCTCTAGGTCATTAGTGGCTTAACACAAGGAATGTGACAGTTGTAGCCCATGTCCTGGATATGTCCTTATGTGGTGGCTCTTGAAGCACTGACTCCAGCTGTGCCCCCCTCCTTGTAAATCTCCTTCAAATTTTTAAGTGGCTTTTTCTTGATGATCCTTTCAAGACTGAGGTTATCTCGGTTGCTTGTGCACTTTTTTCTACCATACTTCTTCCTTCCACTAAACTTTCCATTAATATGATTGTATTACAGCACTCTGAACAGCCAGCTTTTTTAACAATGACCTTTTGTGGCATACCCTCCTTGTGGAGTGTGTCAATGACTGCCTTTTGTACATTTGTAAAGTCAGCAGTCTTTCCCATGATGGGGTAACCTATTAAACCAATATAAGGGATCATTTAAAACTTTTAGGAAGGTGTTTGAGTTATTTATTCTAATTTTCGGAGATAATGAAATGCATCTTTAAAGTTCTAACTGGTGGGGGGGGAGGTTTTAGCTTAAAATATCATTAACCTTGGCCCCGTTCATTCTTCTCTAAACATGGCTCAGTCATACACGCGCCCGGAGCAGTGAGCAGCCAGCACAACAGCTGGGGGTTAGGTGCCTTTCTGATGGGTTAAATGCATAGGACCAATTCCGCTGTGTGCAAAACATAGTTGCAAAATGTATCACTTTCATCATTTCCCCTTTGGAGAAAAACAGCCCTAAAGCATGATGTTTCCACCCCATTCTTCACTGTAGGTATGGTGTTGTTGGAATGCAATTCTTCTACCAAACATGATGATTTGAGCTCTATTTTGATTTCATCTGACCACATAATATTCTTCCAATCCCCATCTGGATCATCCATGTGCAAATTTCAGACGGGCCTGGACAACCCCTTTCTGCATAGAGTATTACTCATGGTAGCCTTATTTTGGTCCCAGCTGCAGGTCATTTATCAGGTCCTTCTGGATGTTTGTCACCTGTCTCATTATTATTTTGACCCTATGTGGTAAGATCTTACGTGCGGCCCCAGATTGAAGGAACTTATCAGTGGTCTTGTATGTTTTCCATTTTTTTTTTATTCCATACTAATTCAATTCCATTTGGCAGTCACAATGTACAGGCACAAATGTAAAGGACAAAATGAAGATGTATTCTGTCTGTAAAAAAAAAATAAAAAATAAGGAAGATTAAGCATTGCATATTATTAATTATTAAATATTCACTGTAAACTGTTGCTTTCAAAAACATGTGAACAATAAAATAACACAAAGTTCAATGTTCAGAAGCACGAAACATTTAGGGTCATACTGTATGAATGTGAATTATACAGTGCATTCATTTTTCAATTGACCGTCAAAAATTAAAATATGTTGTTCGGTTTTGAATCGAATATCAAAAATGATAAAGGTTGTGTTTTTCATTATTTCAATTTTAGGCTCGGATCAAAAAAAAGAAATTGTAAGAACTATGGCAAATCTGGCAACCCAAAGTGTGATGCCAAAGTACTACGCCGCCCGGTTACGTGTTCAAAAAGGCGGAAGAGCGTGGACCGGCTCAGTCACAGAAATGAATGGGTTAAAATTATGTTTATGAACAGCGATTAGCGGCTGATTAACTTTAGATTATATAGTATTATCTAATTTGTCTGGTGTATGGGTGTATTTTATACAGCAGTAAACAGTTCTGTGGGACGCCTATTATTGGTTTTATGACTGGGCCGGTGGAAATTTGAAGAAGGGCTGGAATTTTCCTCAGAAATCATATGAAATCATGGACTTTGGGCATGTTTATGAGCTATGATCACACGGACATCAAACACTTGTCAAGAAGGTTTTAAATTTGTGGGTTTACATACAAATGTTATTATTTTCCATGTTGTTTGCCAATATCTCTGTAAACTGTATCATATCTTTCTCTCTCTCTCTCTCTCTCTCTCTCTCTCTCTCTCTATCTCTTAGTTGGTGGTGAAAACATATATGGATATGGACCAGGACTCTGAGGAGGAGAAACAGCAGTACCTGGCTCTTGCACTACACCTGGCCTCAGAGTTCTTTCTGCGGAACCCCAATAAAGATGTTCGACTGCTCGTAGCCTGTTGCCTTGCAGATATCTTCAGGATTTATGCCCCTGAAGCCCCATACACATCTCACGATAAACTCAAGGTATCCAAAAGCACTTCTCTATTGAAATCAATTACAATTACAAATCATGTTAATGTGATTTCAGGAGTTAACAATATATTTCAAAATTGTGTAATATTAATCGCCTTATCTATTCAGCCTGTTTAGAGGTTTAAATAACTTACTTATAAGGGTAGGGAATCGGTAGGGACTGCTGTATTGTAGAAAAAGTATTTGCTCCCATGTTTCTAACTTGACAGTGTGTCAGTCTGAAAATGTTTTCAAAGATGCACCACAGTGAAGGTAATTGTGATTAAATAAAGCTATAAAGCTACTTGGACTGAACCTTACCAAGATTGGTATTGATCCCCGTAGGGAAATTCTTTCTCTGCATTTAACCCATCCAGGGCTGAACATCTGGAGCAGTGTGCTGCACTCTACTGAGGCGCACGGGAGTAGTTTGGGTTTGGGTGCCTTGCTCAACGGCACTTCAGCCATGACTTGCCTAGAGTGGGGTTAGAATCAGCGATTTCTTGGTCCCCAGCCCTTTACCCTATCCCTTAAGCCACGACTGACCCCAAACAATGCGTTCCCATACGTATTAGTAGAAATTAAAGCAATCAGAAAGGGGAATGCAGACTTCTGCATGTTAGTTCAGTTTGTATTACTATTCTACTGTTGACATCCCATTTCAGTACTAAAACTTTCAGATTATTATAATGAACGCCTATGCATTTTTTTTTTATTTCTAAAACTAGTCTTAAGGGTTCTTAAGACTTTTTCACATTTCTGTAGCTTACTGTACTGCAAATATACACATGCAGCATTGTGATGTTTGGTTGGTTGTTTGTAATGATGTTTGTTTGTGTGTAGGAAATTTTTTTGTTCATCACACGGCAGCTGAAGGGTTTGGAGGACACAAAGAGTCCCCAGTTCAACAGATATTTCTACCTGCTGGAGGTGATTATTTTCCAGCCAATCCAGTACCTTCTTAGTTATTCATAATAAGTTTTGCTTATGTTCATTCAGCAGATTATAATAATATTGTTATCTTTTTGCAGAATCTGGCCTGGGTAAAGTCATATAATATATGCTTTGAGCTGGAAGACTGTAATGAGATCTTTATTCAGCTCTTCAAAACACTTTTCTCTGTCATCAAGTAGGTCCACTTTATCCCATTTTAATATGCATTTGTCTCAGTAAATAGTATAACATCATGCATCATTGTATGAGGATGGTCAGATATAGATTTAATTAAGCTAGGACACAGAGTCTGCTTGTCCTTCATTTATGGGCAGACTTGGCCATCTCTGCGTGTCCCTCCATTTCTTTCAAAACTAACTTTCCTGTTTATGCACCTGTTTATGTGAATGTGGTTTTTGTTAATGATTTTCTGTTGATTTAACATTTGATTACTGTAGTGCTTGTCTGTCATGCTACACTATATTTTCAAAAGTATTTGCTCACCTGCCTTGACTCGCCTATGAGCTAATCCATAGGGTTCAATATGACGTGGCTCCACCCTTTGCAGCTAGGACAGCTTCAACTCTTCTGGGAAGGCTGTCCACAAGTTTAGGATTGTGTTTATGGGCATTTTTGACCATTCTTCCAGAACCTTATTTGTGAGGTCACTCACTAATGTTGGACAAGAAGGCCTGGATCTCAGTCTCGGCTCTAATTCATCCCAAAGATGTTAGTCAAAACTCTATGCAGTCCAGTCAAGTTTGTCCACACCAGACTCCGGCATCCCTGTCTTTATGGACTTTGGGAGCATGGAAATGTCCAAAATGTCTTGGCATGCTGACCTATTCATACACCTGTGGCCATGTAAGTGATTAGAACACCTGATTCCTATAATTTGGATGGGTGAGCAAATACTTTTGGAAATATAGTGTATAATGGTTATGGCATTTCCATATCAGTATCCATCTGGTCAACATTCCAATAGAGGTATTGCACCACCTTAAAAAATATTTAATTAATTAAGCAGATGGACCAACATGTTATTAGCTAGGTGTTCCTAATCCAGTGAACACAATATTTGTTAGGTCTACTGTAACATAACCATCCCTAGGGGCAAGTAATCATATGCCACCTGCCAGGTTTAATCCAGTGACTGAAGTGGATTCTAGTTATGATTGTGTGTTCAATATATTTTCTGATGCTTCTGTGGTTTGTCTGCATTTCAGTAACAGCCATAACCAGAAGGTACAAATGCATATGCTTGACCTGATGAGCTCCATCATAATGGAGGGTGATGGAGTAACCCAGGAGCTGCTAGACACCATTCTCATTAACCTAATCCCTGCACACAAGGTATAGATTTGCTCCTCAACTAGCTACACAACAGTTAACCGGCTTTAGCACTGCTTGAATTTGTGCATAGTGCAAGCCATAATTTCTGCATATGTGTTATTGCTATTTTGTGCTTCATTCTTTTATTGCCAAAGAGACATGAGCCTTGGATTTCTACTGTGTGGCTTATTTATTGAGCTTATAAATGGGTATAGACAATCAGGTTGTATTGACCTCTTTATGTTGGTGTAGAACCTGAATAAACAAGCTTATGACTTGGCTAAGATGTTGCTAAAGAGGACTGTGCCAACCATTGAAACATGCATAGCTTCAGTAAGTTTTTTCTTTGTTTGTGTGTTTTCTTTTAATATTTTAATAATACCCATTTTAGTCCTGATCTGTTTTGTTTACCCTCGTGGTGTTTGTCCTCCATGTTTCAGTTCTTTAATCAGGTGTTGGTGATGGGCAAGTCTTCTGTGAGTGATCTGTCAGAGCATGTGTTTGACCTCATACAAGAGCTGTTTGCCATTGACCCACTGTTGCTTGTGTCAGTCATGCCACAACTTGAGTTCAAGTTAAAGGTAAGCTCATTTGTAGTTTTAATAATATTGTGGTGGAAAAATCCAACAGCCAAAATATTAATAACTTTTATAGCGCCTTTCAAAATACCCAAGGACAGTTTACAAAGATGAGTAGAGTAAAGATAGGTGGGGTGAAAATAAATATTTTACTTTGTATACCTCAGATTTTATTTTGTCAGTGTCAAGGAATAAATTTCAGTAAATATTCAGATCTTTTTTTTTTGTGCATTCACAGCATAGAAAAGCTCTAGAATTTGTCTATTATCCTAAAGTGCAGGAACACTAGATGTTTTGTTTTCTTACACAGCTGGGTAATAATTTTTTTCAATTGTTTTTGTTGTTTTACTAAATTAATGCTTGTTTCTGTCTAGAGCAATGATGGAGAAGAGCGATTAGCTGTTGTAAAACTGCTGGCTAAACTCTTTGGTGCAAAAGATTCAGAACTGGCCACCCAAAACCGTCTACTCTGGCAGTGTTTTCTAGGAAGGTAAGTTCAGAATATGTTTCAATTTCGTTACACTTTTTTTGCAAGCAGTTGTCTTTTTAATACATGGATATATTTATTTCCCAAGGTTTAACGATATCCATGTGCCTGTAAGACTGGAGTGTGTGAAGTTTGCTAGCCACTGTCTCATGAACCATCCAGACTTGGCTAAGGACCTTACAGGTGTGTATCTTTGTGTTCATGCACAAGTTTGTGTGTCATTGAATGACAAATATATTCAGTTTTTACATCCGTTTATCACCAGAGTACTTGAGAGTACGGTCACATGACCCTGAAGAAGCTATCAGGCATGATGTCATTGTGACTATTATCAATGCTGGGAAGAAAGACCTGAATCTTGTTAACGACCAGCTGCTGGGTTTTGTCCGAGAGAGAATGCTGGACAAGAGGGTGAGTCTTATTACTGGACTAAATGTA
>JAOUQV010000028.1:5356574-5373147 GCA_028565295.1 Aspidoras spilotus | reverse complement strand
ATAATAAGAAATGAATCGTTTCGGATTTTACACATTTCATCATTGTGTGTTTGCAGTGGCGTGTTCGTAAGGAAGCAATGATGGGTTTGGCACAGCTTTATAAGAAGTACTGTCTGCACCATGAGGCTGGCAAAGAATCTGCTCAGAAAATAAGCTGGATCAAAGACAAGTTGCTGCATATATACTATCAGAACAGCATTGACGACAAGTAAGTTCTAACAGGATGTAATAATAAGGGGAATGTAAAAATGATCCAAACACTGGTTCTACCAGAACTTTCTGCATGACTTTGCAGTCTCTCCAGTCAGTTCTGTGCAGGCTTGAATGTGGTATGTCGGTTTATTTGTAACTGCGGTGTGCAAGAACATGGCTGCTCCACTTGTCATTTGAGCGAAAGAGCCGCATTGATGTGATTTAAAAAAAAATTGTTGTATGTGTAAATATTTATCGATGATTTGTTTACACTATGAATGGCTGGAGAAGTTAAAGGAAGGCTGAGAGTGACGCTAAACAATATATTTCTAACTAATTCAGTTTTTTTTGTGTGTGTGTGTTAAGGTTGCTGGTCGAAAAGATCTTTGCACAGTTTATGGTTCCCCACAGTTTAGACACTGAGGAGAAGATGAAGTGTTTATATTACCTTTACGCCTGCCTGGACACCAATGCAGTCAAGTGAGTCAAACACTTATTACTTCTTTCATCAGATATTAATAGAGTCTATGATGACGAACAACTGTTGTTGAAATGTTGAGGTTAACGTAACATATTTACTGACCAACATTCTGTCTGCCTGTATGATAGAGCCCTGAATGAGATGTGGAAGTGTCAGAACATGCTGAGAGGGCTCGTTAGGGAACTTCTGGACCTACATAAGCTGCCCACGGTGTGAAAGTTACTTCCTTTAAGTTCATGTCCTGCACTACTGTATATGTAGTATTAAAAAAAAAATGTACATTTATTTATTCTACATTCACAGTCTGAAGCAAACACAACAGCCATGTTTGGAAAGCTCATGTCCATTGCTAGTAAGTAAACTAAACTACTCCATGAATCTAAAAGATTCATAAATCGGCATGATTATACACTGAAGTATCACTGGATTAGGGACCAAAGGTCATACGGTGGCCGTCCAGATGGAGGTGATCAGTAAGGTGACCGTATAAAGCTTTGGTTGCTGTGGTTGACTTGCACATTGAGGATTTTTTCTGCATTTTGGAGTCTGTACCCGACGTCTGCACACTATAATTAATTATAAAGATGAATGAACACATTATTAGTCATGTGTTTCTAATCCAGTGATTGTTCAGTGTATGATAAATGCAGAAAATTGATGCAACTGTAACAATTTGCCATTATGCTTGCACACAGCACAATTAAACATTAAAACTCTCCTCTCTCTCTTTCTCTCTCTCTCTCTTTCTCTCAGAGAATCTGCCTGACCCAGGGAAAGCTCAGGACTTCATGAAGAAATTTAATCAGGTTTTGGGAGAAGATGAGAAGCTACGCATGCAGCTGGACCAGCTTATCAGCCCAACCTGCTCCTGCAAACAGGCTGAACAATGTGTGGTAAGTACAAGACCAATTCTAACAGTCATACTCAGACATGGTTCACTCGTACATATACTGAATAACTGCTAGTGTCACATGTATTTAATTGAAATTGTTTAACTACAAGACTGACTGAATTTCTAGAGTAATTGGCTAAACTTTTTTTTTTTTTTCCCTCCGATCTTCTTTACAGAGAGAGATAACACGAAAGCTGACATTCCCCAAGCAACCAACAAACCCCTTCCTCGAGATGGTTAAATTTTTGCTGGAGAGAATAGCACCAGTCCACATTGACTCCGAAGCCATCAGGTATACCTGCAGGGTTCAATATAAATTTGGCTAGTATTTTGGACATATTATCTAGTTATTCAGGGTTTTTTAGAAAAACATCTTTGGAAATCTCCCTTCAGATAAAAAAATAAAAATAGATAAAATAATAATCCAGCTCTGCATTGTCCAACATAATCTCAGAATAAACACAGCTGCTCCGTGTTGGCCTCAGAGGTTGGTTAAGAGAATATTGGGGAGTAAATAGCATCATGAAGTCCAAAGAACACACCAGACAGGTCAGGAATAATGTTGTGGAGAAGTTTAAAGCAGGCTGAGGCAAAAAAAATATATAT
Source organism: Aspidoras spilotus (assembly GCA_028565295.1). NCBI lineage: Eukaryota > Metazoa > Chordata > Actinopteri > Siluriformes > Callichthyidae > Aspidoras > Aspidoras spilotus. The sequence goes on along the minus strand of JAOUQV010000028.1, from coordinate 5,370,976 downwards.
ATATTTTCCAACCTTTGAACATCTCACTGAGCACTGTTAAATCTATTATTCATAATGGTATAGCACAACTGTAAACCTGCCAAGACAAGGTCATTCACCTAAACATCACATATGCAGCCAAGAGGCCCATGGTGACTCTGGGGGGGGAAAATGCAGAGACCCACAGCTCAGGTGGCGTATCTGTCCACAGGACAACTATTAGTCGTGCACTGCACAAATGTGGTCTTTATAGAAGAGTGGCAAGAAGAAAGCCACTGTTAAAAGAAAAGCATAAAAAGTCCCGTTTGCAGTTTGCCAGAAGCCATGTTGGGGACGCAGCAAACATGTCGAACAACGTGCTTTGGTCAGATGAGACCAAAATTTAACTGTTTGGCCAGAATCCAATGTGTGGATGAAAATTAACACTGGTGGCAGCGTCATGCTCCGGGGTTGCTTTTTTTTCAGCAGGGACAGGAAAGTTGGTCAGAGTTGATAGTAAGATGCAAAGAGCCAAATACAGGGCAGTCCTGGAAGAAAACCTGTTTGAGTCTGCAGAAGACTTGAGACTGGGGCAGAGGTTCACTTTCGAGCAGGATAATGAGCCTAAACATAAAGCCAGGGCTACAATGAAAAGGGTAACACAAAACATAATTGTGTAAGAATGGCCCAGTCAAAGTCCAGACCTAAACCCAATCGAGAATCGAGACATACTCCAAAAGACTTGCAGCTGTAATTGCAGCAAAAGGTGGTTCCACAAAGTATTGACTCAGGGGGGCTGTATAATTTTGCACACCGCACTATTTAGTTTTTTATTTGTATAATTTTTTTTTTCCACTTCACAATTGTATACTACTTTGTGTTAGTCTTTCACATTAAATTCTAGTGAAATATATTTGTTTGTGGTTGTAATGTGACAAAATATGGAAAGGATCAAGGGGTATAAATACTTTTGCAAGTCACTGTATGTCTGGCCTGATATAAGCTTGTTTTGTAGGCGTTGTATAGTCATGATTCAGCAATGTGTAAATCACATTGAAGTTTTTATGGGGGGGGGAGCTCTTTGTAGTTCTGAACTACTGCAGCATTTGTACTTGAGAAACTGCAGTGTATGAGGTACATGGTATGTCTTTTCCCTATACCAAACTCTCTATTTTTAACTCCAACAAGCTTATTCCATGACCTCTTCAATAATTAGGAAATGGAATTACCCAAAAAAGGACATTCTGGGAAGGTAAACTGACATCGTTGAGCTCAGTTATGCATGGACTTTAGTTTGTTAAGTGATGGTTGTCTCCAGACTGAATTTGAAATCTACAAATGTTTAGCTTATTTTTCGCTTAGCAAGTTTATAACAAAAACTTGGAGGCAAATCGGCAGCGCATCGCAGCTCCTGAGCACTATGTGAGAAATGTTCAATGATGTTTTGAAAACTTTGTGCACAAAAAAATTATATAACAGCCTAAATATCCGAACACGTTTATGAAAGCAGGTCGTGTATGAAGTCTGTTGCGATATCAGTCATTTTTAGTGGCGAGTGCAATGTTGAAATACAGCTAATTAGAAAGCAAGGTACATAATGATGAAGCATCCACACAAAAAAGGTCAGTTTTCTTGCTTGTTGCTAATGTTGGGAAAGGGAAAAATTTCTCTTTTCTCATGCATAAATATCCCGACAATCATTACAGTGAAGGTATTGAACAACTCGGTAACTTGAGTCATGAATTCTGTCAAAGGTGGTAATGGTTGTTTCTGATGAAACACCTACTGGTGACTATAAAGAATTACAAGCACCGTAACCACCTTTTTTATTACAATAACAGTCATTGTTTTTGCATGTAGTGCCCTGGTGAAGCTTTTAAATAAGTCTGTTGAAGGCACTGCTGATGATGACGATGAGGGAGTTACTCCTGATGCTGCAATCCGAGCTGGACTAGAACTACTCAAGGTAAGCAAATGCTGTATCATGTAACTAACTGCTCGGAATAAGAAGCATTTCTATATTTATACTTCCACTCTGACATTTCAGATGGAGAGATTCTACTTTCTACACTACTGCATATCTTTGAAAGTTTAGTTCTAGCTATGTTGATGATTTTGCTCAATAGATAATACACAGCAGCCAGTCATGTATGATTGATCTTAGAGATGAGCATTGAACTAGAGGCATACTTGGGTTGCTCCAGTGGGCATGGGTGGATTTGCATATGGAGATTATTTGATGGCGTGTGAAGTACGTTCCCAGATGTCTGAATGCTGTAATTCATTAAAAATCAATATCAGGTGCAGCTAAGCCAGTGACCGTTCAGTGTGCTGCAAGCTTTTAAAGTTGTCCAGTTCCACCCCCCCCATGTGACTTCATGATAAATGTAGAATTTCTGCATTTACGTAATTAATTCAGCTTGCTATTTCCCCGTCACTGCTGATTTCAGATATTCCTTTATTGAAGAATATGTATGTAGCATTAAAGTGAAAATAGCTTCCTCTTATGTTGCGGGGTCCTGTCTGTCCTACCTGATCTATCAGACTACTTTAAACCTTATATCAGGTAGAGCAGAAGGACATGTAGATTATATAAATGTGTTTAAACCCACATGGTTCAAATGTGTTTTAACCAATGTTCTGTAAATGACTGTGCCATAATTTTTCTCTCCCTCTCAGGTTTTGTCTTTCACTCACCCCACATCGTTCCACTCCTCTGAGACGTATGAGTCCCTTCTGCAATGTCTAAAAATGGAGGATGATAAAGTGGCAGAGGCGGCCATTCAAATATTTAGAAACACAGGCCAGAAGATTGAGAGCGAGTTGCCGCAGATCAGATCGTATGTTAACACATTTAACATTTGTTACTACAGTAGGCATTTTGTTACACTTTGCAGTAAAGTTTTGGGGGCAGCCTTGCGGTTAAGGAACCCGGCTTATGACCAGAAGGTTCCAGTTATAATCCCCGGTACTGCCAAGTCATGATACGCTGAGGGCACCCAACCACCATTTGCTACCCTGGTGCTGTGGATGCTGCTCACCGCTCCGGGCACATAGGCTCACCTCATTGTGTGTGTTTCAGTACACAGATGGGTTAATTACAGAGGAACAATTCCGCTGTGTGCAAGCATAGTGGCAAATAGATTACCTTCCATTTTTTATATATAAACATTTTCTATAATGAATGCCATCTTTTGTTTTTTTACAATTACTCTTGTTCTGTCATTTGTGTAGTTGTATATTTTACATATTGTCTCTCCCTTTAGGACCCTTATTCCCATACTTCACCAGAAAGCCAAGCGAGGGACCCCACACCAAGCCAAACAGGCAGTGCACTGCATCCATGCAATCTTCCACAACAAAGAAGTCCAGCTTGCTCAGATATTTGAGGTGATGGTCTCTCATGGCTTTAGTATTTCTCATAAAAAAGGTAGGAATCTGTGTCTAGTGCTAGAGTAGAAACACACCTGCAGTTTTTTTGCATTATCAGCAATAATTTGGCATCAGAAAAGTGCATATATCCATAGAGCTTATAAGTATAAAATTTTAGCCTGTGTTCAACCTTAAGTTTGGTCTTGTTGTATCAACCTAGGGGGCATGGTTTAACATCAACATGCTGTAATTAACCAAAAGTGGACCAACCTGGTATTCGCCAGGTTTCCTTAATCCAGTGATCGTTCAGTTTATCAGTTACGATATCATTTCTGGCAGCGCAAACCAATTAGCTCACTTTAATCTCTATCTCAGAGCTCAATAAGACAGAGCTGTCACTCAGAATGGTTTCTGCACCATTTTCCGTAGACCGTTGTGTGTGACATTGCCATATTGGCAGCAGTATCTGAATAACTCTGAAAAGACTAGCCTGTTTGGCTCCAAAAACAATGCCCGGAAACTTCCCCAACATAATGTTTGCTGTGAATATTTGTAACAAAAAGTCATGACTTGTACCAACTGCATAAACGAGCAGGTATGTACAGGTGCTCCTTTGAAAGTGTATGGGGAGTAATTTGTATTTTATGATATATCATTCACCAGAATTTTAATGTTTATAAATCTTTATTTTTTTTCCCCTTTACCCCATGTCTCTGTAGCCTTTGTCCCGCAGTCTGAATGCTGATTCTCCGGAGCTGCTGATCACACCTCTGGTCTCTTTGGGTCATATCTCCATGCTTGCTCCAGATCAGTTTGCCTCACCTATGAAGTCTATTGTAGCCAACTTCATTGTAAAAGATCTCCTAATGAATGACAGAGTGAGTGCATAAGGGTTTTTTTTTTGCCTTAATCAGGTCACCATAACATTTAATAAAGGCTGCTGGCATTTGAATAATAAACAGCTGTGACATTTATATTCTCCTGAAAAACCAACCAACTTATAAACCAACACAAATTGTAACCTGTTGACCGTCTAAAAAATTGTATCTTTTTTAAATTGACGTTCACACATGGTTTTCATAAGGTGCTCTTATGTAATATATTGCTTTTGTTTACCTTTTTACTTAATGTTTGCTTTAATTTGTGCCTAATAATTCTTTCCCTTCTTTTTAGTCTGTGGGCAGTAAGAATGGTAGATTATGGACAACTGATGAGGAAGTTTCCCCTGAAGTGCTGGCAAAGGTCCGTGTAGCATTTAAAGATTACAAAATATTAAAGACTTCCAGTTGTGATGCTTGTAGTCACTATTATTATCTGTATTATTGACTGTATCCAGGTTCAAGCCATTAAGCTGCTGGTGCGCTGGTTGTTGGGGATGAAGAATAACCAGTCTAAATCTGCCAACTCAACTCTCAGACTGCTGTCTGCCATGTTGGTCAGCGAAGGTGACCTTACTGAACAGAAAAAGATCTGGTAGGTTTTTGGTGACACAAGCTTCATTCTGCGAATGGTTTCAGATCCTGTGTTATTAAAGAAGGGAAAGAGTAATCGTAGATCGTAGTCTTTATGGTCATAGTGAATGCATAAGACTCATTTTCATTAGTTCATAAATAAAGTCTTTGTGAAATAATAGAACTTATTGGACACAATCGTTCAAGTAAAAACTTCAGCTTAGAGTGTGTAATTGTCATCTACTTTTCTATGTCCCACACTGTCGTGGGGCGGCACGGTGGCTCAGTGGGTAGTGCTGTGGCCTCACAGCAAGAGGACCCGGGTTTGATCCCCGGATGGGGCGACCTGGGAATTTCTGTGTGGAGTTTCCATGTTCTCTAGGTTTTCTCTGGGTGCTCTGGTTTCCTCCCACAGTGCACGCTAGTTAAATTGGAAATGCTAAATTGTGATTAACTTGTGTATTGATATGAGACTTGTGTAAGAGTATGACCATGTTCCTGTCATTAGAATAGACACTGGTGTTGAGGATGACGTTAAACAATAAATAAATTCCACACTGTCGTGTCGCATACAGTCATCACTTCTAATTGTTTGGCTGCACGTATGACTCACCTTACTAAAATGCCCTCTGTTTTGTTTTGCTTGTATCAGTCTAGTTCATGTTAATTCAGTCGAACATCGTGATGTTAAACCAGGTTATTCTGGTTCTTCATGTCTCCTGCATCCTTCCACAAGTCCTGTTATTACATTCATTCAATTTTGTCATGTATGTGCCTTATCACATGACCCTAGTAATGTAGTTTGTGGGATTTGACAGGGTCCCATACTGATTTCGTCGAGTAAAATTTGTAGAGTGACGATAAGTGATAATTTGATGTGATTGAACTAAGGGTAACATAGTCTAGCTATTGTTAGTGTTCATCCTATTTTTTTTTTTTTTAAAGTTGTAAGATTGTCGCAACTGGCTAGAGGGTGGGTATGGAACAAATATGACAAATTTAACCTTTGTGGTTTAAAATGTCCAATATCTCTCTATGCAGCAAGTCAGATATGTCTCGGTTAAGACTGGCAGCAGGCAGCGCCATTTTGAAACTGGCACAGGAACCGTGCTACCATGAAATCATTACACCAGAACAGTTCCAGCTCTGTGGACTTGTTGTTAATGTGAGTAACTCAATTGTGTGCACAGCATGTCAACATGCATACATATGTCTGTATTTCAAGCTGATATAATCTCTTTTCTTGCAGGACGAGTGCTATCAAGTGCGTCAAATATTTGCTCAGAAGCTGCACATGGCTCTTGTGAAGATGCTGTTGCCCCTGGAGTATATGGCTGTGTTTGCCCTGTGTGCTAAAGACCCAGTTAAAGAAAGGCGTGCCCATGCCAGACAGTGCCTATTGAAAAACATTAGTGTCCGAAGGGAATACATCAAACAGAATCCCATGGCACAGGGTAAGAATATTTGTGTTTAACGAATTTTCACTACAATAGGAACAGCTGATTTATGCAGTTATTATGCATAATGTTTCAAAACGTTGTCCTTTTAATAAACATGTAAAAAAAAAAAACAGTTACACATTGTGTGTTCAATAGTTTGACCTTTTGAAAAATATTTTAAAATAGCCCAAAAGTTGCAGTGACTTGGATGTTCAACATACAAAGCATCCTGAAAGCCTGTACTGGAGAGTGCTGCAGTGATGGTTAACCTTCTGGAAGTTTTTCCCATGTGCACATGGGATCTTTGGAGCTCAGGCACAGTGATAATTGGGCTGTTGACCATCTCTTACCAAGGATCTTTTTAGTGGTGTCCAGCTCTGGGAATATTCCTTGCTGTTACAATTTTCTCAGTTATTATATACTGGCTACTAGTGACCTGGCTACTATCTTGCAAGAAGAATGGCTTAAAATCCCTCTGACCACTGTGCAAGACTTGTATGTGTCATTCCCAAGACGAATTGACGCTGTATTGGCCCTACATCATACTAATAAATTGGTCTTCCAAACCAATCCAAATCAACTGAATTTGCAACAAAGGTGTAGAAACGTTTTGTAGATGATCAAGATAAATAGGAGGCTGCAGGAGCTGTGTTTCAAATTTATAACATTAATCTGTCTGACCTTATCTGGGTTTGATGGAACAGAAACTCTTTGGAGGATTAGCATCCCTTTATTTGTAAACAATACTTTTCACTATACAATGGTTATCAAATAGCTTGTGTACTTACTTTTGGGCATGATCTAGAAACATTTCAAAGTGCTCCAGTATAGTAAACTGCCAAAATGTCTTCTTTAATAGAACCTTTTCTCCTTTGTTTCTCTCCAGAGAAGCTCCTATCTCTTTTGCCAGAGTATGTTGTGCCATATATGATCCACTTGCTGGCACATGACCCAGACTTCACAAAACCACAGGACTTTGAACAGCTCAGAGATATGAAAGAGTGAGTGTTTTCTTCGTTATTTCCATATACAGAGATTATCTACAATCACTGGCCACTTTATTAGGTACAATTAATTGCTTGTTAACAAAAATATCTAACCAGCCAATCACATGGCTGAAACTCCATGTATTTAGGCATGCAGAGGTTGTGAATGCAACTTTCTGATGTGCAAACCAAGCATCAGAATGGAGAAAGGTGATTTAAGTGACTTTGGACATGTTATTATTGTTGGTGCCAAATGGGCTGGTCTGAGTATTGTACTGTTGATCTATTGGGATTTTTACACACAGCTATCTCTAGGGTTTACATAGAATGGTTTAAAAAAGGAAAACGTCTAGGACGTAAATGCCTTGATGTAATAGGTCAGAGAAAACTTGATGGACTGTTTTGAGATGATGATAGAAAGATGAACCTTTTTACTCGCAAGGTGTACCTGATAAAGTGGCCGGTGAGTGTAGATGTGTAGTTAGTATTTTGCTTGATTGTATGGTCAAACTACAACTGGAAGAAGTTGGGGCAGTTTAAAAAAAAGTGTTTTAAGAATTCGGTGTTTTTTACATTTACTCTGAATTTTGTTTCATTATTTTATTTATTTCTTAATAGAAGTCCATTTATATATTACAAACGTTTTAAAACATTCCTTCTCATAGCAGATAAGAGTTTTTGAGGTATATGGTATATGACAACTGATAAAGTCCTTCAGATTTAATTTCATTTGAAATTTTGGACATTCTCGTCTTAGGACAAGTCAGGACTACACACAGGCCAGTTCAGTTCATGCACCCTCTTTTTCTGCAGCTGTATCTTTGACTATTGTGCAGCATGTGGTTTTACATTGCTTTCTGAAATGCATGGACATATAATTAAAAGATGTGTTTAAGGCAGAATATATTCTCTAAAATATCTGTGTACTTTTCAGCATGAATGCCGCGATCATACATGTGTTAGACATTTGCGTGACATAGACGTGTGACATAACCCATTTGGAGTGCACCGGAACTGGAATGCAGATTCATCAAATGCATGTTTCGACTATGGGAATGGAATTTGTGAATGTACCTCTGTATTGTAGTGCTTGTCAAAGGTTCAATAATATAATCACCTGCCCATGTAGTTATATCAGCAATTGATGAATGAAGTTTTAACAAATCAGCAATAAATGAAGTTGACCAGACAAAACAAAATGTTTTGGTTTGATAATATTTGCAATTAGTTGAAGTGAATATAATAAACCAGCCATTAGAGAGCACAAGCCAGTGTATTTTTAGTGCCGGTCCCAAGCCTGGGTAAATGGTGAGGGTTTTCAATGATTGACTCGCTGTGGCGACCCCTGATGAAGGAAGAGGCCGAAAGACAGAGAGGAAGAAGTTAAAGTGAATATAATTACCAGTTGGGTTATATTTGCATTTTACATGCTGGACCAACTATTTCTGATTTGGGCTTGTACTTTTACCTCTTTCTAGTAGCAGAGGAGGAGTGTGTTTTAATATATAACTTTTTGTTCTATCTGTCTTTTACCAGGTGTTTATGGTTCATGTTGGAGGTGCTGATGACGAAGAATGAGAATAACAGTCATTCATTCCTAAGAAAAATGGTGGAGAACATCAAGCAAACAAAAGTTGCTCAAGCACCTGATGATCCGAAGGCTAATGAGGTAATTATCTTTAGTGTTGTCTAAATTGTTGAAGTGTGTGCCTCACTTCAACTTGTAACTTGTTGCTGGGAGTTGTTAAGAATTTGTTTTCATTTTGTTTTTCTTCTCACAAATAGAAACTGTACATTGTTTGCGATGTGGCACTGTTTGTGATCACAAATAAGAGTACATCCTGTCACTTGGACTCACCCAAAGACCCTGTGCTGCCCATTAAGTTCTTCAGTCCATCTGATAAGGTATTATGTTCTAATTTATTCAAAGGAAATGCTATTTACTTCACTTAAAATCCGTTACATGTGAAATACTCAAAACATCCCATTTATTACCAACACCCATGTAAAGGTTAAAGACACTAACACCAGTTTTCTGCCACATTCTGCTGTTTAATGTGACATGAAGCTTTTGATCAGCGAGAGTAAGTCTATAAATATCCTTATTCCGGTTATACAGAATTAATGCTTCTGTGGGCCATACTGTGTTATCAGTGCTTTCCATATGAGCTTGCCATTCCACCCCAGGTACTCCGGTTTCCTCCCACATTCCCAAAATATGCATGATGGGTGAATTGGAGAAGCTAAATTGTCACTAACTTGTTTTATGATATGAGACTTGTGTAAGAGTATGACCATGTTCCTGTCATTAGAATAGACACTGGTGCTGAGGATGATGTTAAACAATAAATAAATAAATAAATTAGGGAATAAGGAAAGTGCATGTTTTTTTTATGTCTCTTCTAAAATGTTTTATGTCAATTTTAAACCCAGATAAAAGCAGTGTTTGACTAATTTTTGTAGCATGGTCAATATAAGTGTATTTGATTAAACTGTATGTGTATAGAAAACATTCTGTCCTTCTCTGTGCAGGATTTCAACAACGATAAAGAATACCTCTCCGCTGAGGCTAAAAATGTCTTGCTTACTGGAAAAATTCAGGTGAGGTACAAAGGTTGAGTATATTTGTTATTTAAATGCTACAGAGTATATCTGACATTTAATAACGAACTAGTGGTTTACAAAACAAGATCAACGAACACCACCCACAACCTACGACTGATGAAAACCTTGGTCTGACCAGTAGCCACATATGGATGTGCAGCCTGGACACTGATGAAGAAAAACTTATTTAGGCTTTTGACACCAAAACCTCCGCGAGATTATTAAGGATCTTGTGGACAAAGAGCAGGTCTTCACGAACAGAAAGAGTTACTGACGCGTGAATCCCACAAGTCATGTGATGTGGAAAACAGAAAATAACCTGAATGGACATTACAATGTATACTGCATTAAAAGGGGCCAGACTGCTACATGCAACGGCAGACAGAGAATGTTAATAACGGCGTGTGACATGGATTGAGTTTACATTGGCATTAAATTGAGTTTATAATGCCTCCTTTTGAATTGTGAATAATCCCAATGTATCAGTGTTCATGAAAACAGTATTCTGATTAAATAACTAAAAATGGTATATTTATTGGCTTATTAATTAATGATTTTATTAACAAACATGCCGATTTGTATATGATCCACAGCACCAGACAAAGCAGACAGGGGTATTGGGAGCAGTGAACAAGGCTTTAGTGGTTACAACAGTTCGCAGGCCATATAATAGATCCCCAGTTTCCAACACTGTAAGCAATGCCAGTACAAACTCCCAGATCATTTCTCCAGCGACACCTAAGAACAAGTATGGGACAACCATTTATCTACAGCTATGTTCATGTATGTTCCGTTTAATATTTAAATTATATTAAATTTATTATATTTTAATTTTAAGGGATGTTGGTTCTAATGCATCAGAAGCAGGAGCCAGAGAAAACGAGGAGAATCCCCAGATTGTCAAAGTGGACAGTGGAAAGAAGGTGAGAAATTCCAATTAAACAGAGAGTCTCAAAATTCACTGATTATCTGGAATATTTATTTTTCCAGATTCCTGACGGTCACTTTTTAAAGCCTCTGATCTTTAAAGTCAATAAGTGTTTTGATTTTCAATTAGAAAAACCAGCACATTACTTTCACACAGTTTGTATTCAGTTTGAACATAATGAGCAGGAAGCATCTCGTCCCCAGCCACGGTGTGACTGACCTAGCTACCTTAATTTAGTAGTAATTTTAACATAATAAAAAAAATGTTTCCATGCCTTCTGTTGCCAGCATTTTTTAAACATATAATCAGAAACAGTTTTTGTCAATATTATGGAAGGTCTAGCCCTTTGATTCCACAGGAAATATTTTATATTGTTGAGACTAAAATGGGCATCAGGTACAACAGCAGTGCCAGTTTTTTAAAAAGTATAAAATGTTCAGCTAAAATTTTCCACTGGCTATCCAGTTTTTTGTCTGAGAGCCAGAACTTCTCGTCCAACATCAGTGTGTGACTTTACTAATGCGCTTCTGGAAGAATAGTCAAAAAATCCCATAAACACACTCCTAAACCTTGTGGACTTCCCAGAAGAGTTGAGGCTGTTCTAGCTACAAAGGATGGACCAACATTATATTGAACTCTATAGATTAACACTCATGTGAGTCAAGAGAGGTGGGCGAATACTTTTGAAAAAATAGTGTATTATAGAGCAATATTGTAGAAGATAAGTTCGGTATCCCACTGTTTGCTGTCTGACCACCAAATACCTACAGCACTAAATCTGGCCAGTGGCTGATGGGCCTCGCATTGCATCAGAGCTTAAGTTTTTATTTGTCTTCTATAAATCTGTAGGTACAAAATATACAGTGAAATGAAAGTGACTGGTCTCTTCGTACCTGAATGATACCAAGAAAAATAATTTAAATTACACAATTTTAATTAAAGCAGGGTGGCGGAGCAGTAGTGCTGTCACCTTACAGCAAGAAGGACCCTGGTTCTATACTTGGGTGTGGTTAAAAAGCTGCCCCACTACCACTATAATAAACTATATTATACTATATAAATTATAGTAAAATTAAATGAAAAATATTTTAAAACGTTTATCCTGTTTTTTATGTAGAACAATTTGTAAATAGGATTTTTAAGGAACAACAATCCACAGACAAAAATACATGGAAAACCATTAAAATGGGTCTGCACTTGGTACTTTTATTTTGTTTGCTGTCATAATAGTGTATGTCATTAAAAACATTATGTCTCACTATCCCAGGAGGAAGCAACAGCACAGGCTCAGGTGAGTGGGAGAAAGCGGAATACTCCAGCGACTGAAGGAACGGAAAATAGCGTGGCTTCAAATCCGGGTGCTGCATCACAGCCTCCCCCTAACAAGCCGCGGCGAGGCAGACCGCCCAAAATGCCAGCCGCGTCAGCCAATAAAGAAAAAGAGGTCACGGCTACACCTGGGAGTGGAGCAGGACGGGGCAGAAAGAGGGCTAACCCGTCTCAGGATCCCACCTCTACAGCTTCAGCTGAACCAATCGGCAAATTACCAAAACAAAAAGAGACAGAGTCCAAGCGGGCAGGACAACAGAGGCAGATTGACCTGCAAAGGTAAAAACATTAGATCCATTAGTTATTTTGTGGTACAGTTTATTGATTAGGTGTAGTTTTACCAGTTTAGCCATTGAAAGTAAATATGAATGTCTATGTGACTGGCTGCAGGAACCTTTTCTCAAAAGCAGCAAGGCTAGCTAAACCTGATGAATGCATGTTCAGCCAAAAACCCCAGCATCATCTAGTGTATGGAAGTGAAGGAGAAACGGAGAGAGATCTGGAATCAAGCCCAGACTGCTTGCTTTCTCTCACACAGTTAGTAGCGTATCAGAGTAAATCCAGAAGCTATGAACAGCCAAACCAAAGAACAGAAGAAACAGCAGGACAGGGGCAGCTGGCAGTGAGTTTCAGACAGATTACAAGATGTTGAAGTTGTCACCCGAATGTTGCTTAACAGTAGTCAGTATAAACTTTGAGTTCAAGGGCAAGTCAAAAAATATCTGCACTCTGGCTGTACAATTTATTTGAATCCTAAAAAAACCTGTCCTGGATTATTACATGTAGCGTCACTCATCTATCGAACAGAATCTGTTCACAAGCACATTCTCAGTTGTCATCAATTCTTTATAGCCGCCACATCTATTGACTTCTTTATCTGTTGATTCACACTTTTTCAACACAAGACACTTTCTCCATAGTTTTTGCAATACCTGTTTTTTACATGGTATTCTGTCTGAAATATTAAAATGTAAATTTTCTCTTAAATATGTTGGGCTCAGTGAACAGTGCTGTTGCCTCCCAGCAAGCAAAACCCATTTAGGGCGACCTGGAAAATGTGGAGTTTAAATTTAAATCATAATGTAAATATATTCGCCTTTGTAAACCCTGCAAACATCCTGTTTATGTAAGTCACAAATGTGGCATCCCTTTTTTTTTTTCCTTGCACCATCACAAACGAATGGATATAACATACTCAGACCTGCACAGCAGCGCGCTCTGTCTGAGCGATCTTGTTCAGAAATCCTTGATAAGACAGTACAGCATATGGACATTGTGATATAGCCAAAGTGCGGATCATTTTTGACTTTCACTCATAGCATTCTGAACAATGCAAACTGCTTTACTTCAATCACGAGTAGAAACAAAGGTGGTGTATGTGGTGCTGCTTATGGACTCTATCTCTTTCTGTCTTTCTCTCTTAGGTAAAGCGGCGGTCTACAAAACTCCGGCTGTTTAGCCTCTCGACCTAACCAATGCCTCCGTAAACTCTTTCGCTTCCAACATGAACTGCTTACACACACACACACACAACTGTACACACTTGAAGCTGAAGTGTGTTTGTGTGAGTGAACACCATGTGAACTGTTCTGTGACCCTCAAAGTTTAGACAATTGAGGATCAAAATGTTTTAATTCAATACATAGACACAACACTGTTCCCTCGAATGATGTTTAATTTCTTCAACACTGTCTGGAACCTTTTTTTAAAAAAGAAAAAACATCCGGACATAAAATCCAGTTTTAATCTGTTCTAGTGTTGCTTATTAAATGCCTGGAAAGTTTTGTTGTTTTCTGTGCATTCTCTGATACCGTCAGACCCTCCCAGTCTGAGGAATAGTGGTCTGTTCTGCGCGACCCGACCCGACCCGACCCGACCCGGTTCAATGGATGCAGAATTCCTACTGTTATCACATTATTTGTAGAGCTGTTTTACTACCAGGGAAAAAAAACAGACCCTTTTAGAAATTCCAAATCCATGTATAAAGTTGAATTTATGCGAATCCTGCTCTTGTTGCAGATGTTGCATTTCTATTCTGAAATATCACTGGATTAGGAACATCTGGCTAATACATGGTTAATCCAATTGTTTTTGTTAATTACAGCACGGAGACATCGGGGGACATGGTCCACAAGGTGGCACACATGTTGACACGTAACTGAAAGACTGATTCCCACACATACAGACTCATAGTGTCTGTCTGTTGTCAAAGTCACTCTGTTTACCCATAGACAACTTGGAGCACTCGAGCAGTATCGAGTCATATGCCATCTGGCAGGTGTTCCTATTCCAGGGATGGTTCGGCGTATACTCGTGTACGTGGTTTTAGGTTCCA
>JAOUQV010000028.1:5287256-5297545 GCA_028565295.1 Aspidoras spilotus | reverse complement strand
AAGGAGGCCCTACACCATACTAATAAATTATTGTAGTCTAAAACCAGGTGTTTCAGTTTAATTGTCTAACCCCTGTATATATATATACATACATGCAAGTTAAGTGATATATATGTGTACATACACACGTACATAGTTATGTGCCTTGCATTTCAGCTGTTTCAAACTGGTGATCTTCCTGTCGCAAAGCTGGTTCCTTTACCGCAAGCTGACAACTGCGCCCTTAATTTAAGAAACATTGCATTTTTTTGCATCTTCTCTATTGTAGGGTTAGATTTATTTAATGTTTCTCTCTTTTTGACACTTCACTGACTGTTTTAATCCAGTTCTGGATTGCATGGATCTACAGCCAATTCCAGGAGCACTGGGTGCAAAGTAGGCATATGTCTAATGCCATTCAATCACACAGAAATCATTCACAACTACGTATAAGCAGTTTAATGCTGCCAGTCAAACTACTGGCATGGTTTAATTAGGATAAAGGATAAAACCCACAAACATGTGTTAATGCAGATGCAAAAAAATACATTAAAGTAATTATGAATTTATCAGAAATATGTAAATAATCACAACCACAACTGTCCTTATATAGTATTGAACAAAACAAATATTCTGTCACAGTTCTTCTGGGGACTTTCAGTGTCACATTTGCTTCTCAGTTGCAGCAAAACCCAGCAGGCTTCATTATGATTTTTTTCATGAAACGTGGTCTATAATGTGTTTTTTACTAACATACCAACTAACATAAGGTTTTCTGTACCGGACACAAGACTGCAGCTGGAGAATATGTTAAACTCGCAAAGAATGTTCCTTTAGCTTCTTTTAATAGACATTGGTGCTGTGTAGTGTTTAAAAACAGTCTATAATGTGCTCAAATGTCTAGTGTCAGCATTGGCTTTATTAGTGTAAAGTGTCCACAGGCTAAAAGAGCTGGAAAATCACTAGGAACTAAGGAAAACCACAGTAGGTTTGGGCGTGGAGCCTGCATTTGTTATTCAAAAAGATCACTAAAGGTATCACAATCCAATAATCAAAAGAAGCTCTTTAAAGCAGAAATATAACACAAGATCTAAAGCATCCTCCATCAGAAATAATATTCTAAATGCCAGGATAATAATTTATAACAAAATACCAAAATAAACCACAAATCTCTCTGGAACCGACATTAACCCCAATTTACTGACTAATGCATCTAATCTAATTGTAAAAATTTCATCTTGAAACAAATATTCAGCATAGGGAAAGTTCATCACTTCATTAAGTAAATCACCAGACTTTAACCCAATTGCCCAGCATTTCACCCCATAAATACAACACTGATGCTAAAAGTCTAAAGAAGCTAAACTTCAAATATATCAGCCCATTTTCCATACTCAAAAAACACCAACAAAGAGTCAAACTTCCCATATCACTGCAGGGTTCACCCCACTTTCCATGTCAGCCAACTCGAACCCGTTTTCAAGGATTGCTGGATGAACTAAGAGGAGAACAGTGGAGGTTCAAGATGATGCCACCTATACCATCAGGGAACTCCATCCATACTCAAGGTAAGATGTAATACCTAGTGACGTGGGAGGGATGCGGACCGGAGAAAAACACCTGGGTCATGGTTGATGACATCCTCATGAGGTACCCAATAAAATTAGCTCAATGTCCTGGTAGACCTAGGGAAAAAAGAGCTCCCAGCGTGAGCCCCTTTGCAGAGTTCTGTAACATTTGGGCCACTGGGGGCACACAAGCACTACCAAAAGCCACTAGCAAGGATTCTCTCATTTTAATTACCACCTCACCTGCAGCTAATTGAGAGAGAGCAGCAAGGTCAGCATTCCTCACAGTAGTTAGTCTCCACTCATGCAGATGATCACTGCAGATCAACATACATTCATGACCTTGTCTTGTTTGTTGCTAAGTACTAGTATAGCTTTTGGGATTTTCCTGGTTGCAATTTGTGTCGTTTTATTGGATCAATTTGTGGACAAATGTTTATTCTCTTTGTTTAAGGTTTTTGCAGACTGTTGAACTGTTGGTGAGCTCTAGTTTCAGTTTGGCCCTTGTGTTTGAGTATTATTTTTAGTGTTTACCATAATGTATAGTGTTTATGACATTGATGCTAGAAACCCCTTGTAAAAAAGTTTGCTTATGTCATTGGCCAGTTGGACCAATACATTTATTTTAAGTAATGCATTATGCAGCCAAATATAATTATGTAATCTACTGTTTAATTAATATTTACTCTTACTGTATATGGTCGGTTCAAATCCTTTGGCTCACCTTATAATTGGATGGGCAGCCACTAAAGATGCCTCGTTCTAAGTCTTTTAATACACCTAGATACAGTATACAATGAATATCAGGACCTTAAAGCAGGTATTAATGATATTCATCAAGTTTATCCTGGAAAAATGTCTTTAACACAGTGCAAAGACAAAGGAATCGACCTTGCCGGAGGTAAAGGTAGGTGTCCAACGCTGACGATAATGATGCACAGGCTATGTTTTATTCTTTGGAAGTTTGATGCTAGAAACTCTGCTCAGTGCATTGTTAAATTAGGAACATCGTACTTTGGTTAAAAAATCTTTCATTAGGAATCCATTTGCATATGCATGTCCCGTGCACTGATTTTATACTTTAGAATTATTTACTGAAGTTAAATTAGATGCGCTAGTTTTAAATTGTTTATGATATTTTAAGAGAATGTGTATTTTGTTGTTCACACACACACACAACCACACACTGTACATTCAGGCCTACAGTAGATGAGTTTACTGAAATGGTAATGCTGAACCTACCCATCTCATGTTTCCTGTTGCTGGGCAACAAGACAGGGAATGAGGTCATTATCTGCCATTTCCCTGGTGATGAGAGAACTCACTCTAGATAGGCGGAGCTTTAGTGTTACATCATCAGTCTTTACACCAGATATAATGACATCATCCCTTCATCTCTGCTATACATAATAATAATAACAATAAAAACAATAATAACAATAATAATAATAATAATAATAATAATAATACTTTCAACTTATTTAAGCAGCACAATGTAACAAGAATTTGTGAGAAATAACTACAATAAGAGGTTTAAATAATACAAACCCAAAAAAGATTCCAAAAAAGTTGGGACGAAGTACAAACTGTAAATAAAAACGTAATGCAATAATTTATAAATGTCAAAACTGATATTGTATTCACAATAGAACATAGACAACATATCAAGACAGACAGACAGTGAGATATTTTGAAATTCCATGCCAAATATTGGCACATTTTTACATTTCTTGACACCAAAACAGCTGGAAAAAATTGAGGCAAGGCCATGTTCACCATTGCGAGACATTCCCTTTTCTCTTTACAACAGTCTGTAAATGTCTAGGGACTGATAAGACAAGTTGCTCAAGTTGAGGGATAGGAATGTTCCTTTAGAACCTGGATATATATATATATATATATATATATAGCTTTTAGCATTGATGGTGTCCTTCCAGATGTGTAAGCTGCCTATGCTACACACACTAATCTCTTCCTGCTCTTGACGAAAGCGGTCACATTATTCCTCCTCTCCTCTCCCTTATCTTTTCTGCTTTGCTTCTCCTGTCTCGACTGATGTCATTGTACGGTCTGCTTTGAGACATTCTCTCCACACTGTTCTACAAAAAAGAAATTATGGATTTAAGTGGTCTCTCAACAAAACTGACACTTCTGTCATTCGTGGAGGACATATCTATTCGGAAACATGGTGACAAGCATTTTGCTGATTGGATTAGGCATTGCCTTGGTTTACCGTAAAATTCAACAAACAGGGCTGTCCGAGGCCACCTTAAGGTTGCACAACAGGATTATCGCTGATCGTCTGAGAGATCAAAATGGACAAAACGGACATATGGACTGGGGATGGGCTATGAAATTCCGAAATGCTTACTTTCCTTAAAGTCAAAACAATCTGGCGTAATCTACATTCAGCTCCCCATTTATAAACAACATTCCTCCAGAGGACAATGTGTGACAGCATCTTTTATCTCCCTGCAGACTGTGGACTTGCCAAGGTTGTTCCTATGGCAACTAGCTGGATTATCGCTATGAAAGCACACTGCATTCTCTTTTCATGTCTTCGGACGCTGTTAACCCTCCCGCGGTGAAGTCAGGGCCCATTGACAGCGCAGAGTGGGCAGCAGGTCGCTGTCCCCATACCTTACTCTGTGGCATGTCTAGTCTTATTTGTAATAAAATGTGCTTTTCTATGCTGAGGTGTTTTTTTTACGACTGCTTCTTACATTTCTTCTCTCAGGAATTGTAAGTTGTGGTATATTTTTTTAGCCCCCCTCCTCATGTATATTCTTTTTCTGTATGTTCTTTTTATCACCTGTCTTACTGTCTGTATTCCATTCCCCCATCCTAAATGTTGTAGGTGTGGACGGTCTGTCGGCTGGTACTTTTGACTAGTTGACAATAAAGTCATTCATTCATTCATTCATTCATTCACTAATGCAACCCCATACCATCAGAGATTCAGGCTTCTGAACTGAACATTTATAACAACTTAATACTTCTTCTTCTTTGAACTATAGAGTTTTAGTTGGCAATGGTGGATGGCATTGTGAATTGTGTTCACAGATAATGTTCTCTGGAAATATTCCTGAGCCCCTTTTTTAAATTCCAATACAGAATCATGCCTGTATGTGATGCAGTGCAGTCTGAGAGCCCGAAGATCCCGGGCACCCAGTATGGTTTTCCAGCCTTGACCCTTACGCACAGAGATTCTTCCAGATTCTCTGAATCTTTTAATGATATGCAATGTAGATGATGATATGTTTAAATTTTTGCAATTTTACACTGTCCAACTCCTTTCTGATATCAATCCACTATTTGTCGTTGCAGAATTTGGGGGAATTAGTGATCCTCTTCCCATCTTTACTTCTGAGAGCCGCTGCCACTCTTTTAATGCCACTCTCTTCATGTTAATGCCATATTGTCAATTGACCTATTTTCGACCTTCAGAGAACAAAAGAGTTAATAGGAAACAGGTAGGTGTCATGATTAAGGCTCAGTTGTATACAATGGGGTTCACCACTTTTTGAACAACTGCATGAGCAAATAATCCAAATGTTTATAAACAATGTTTCTTAATGCACAGTTGCAAGGAATTTAGGGATTTCATCATCTACAGTTTTACAGAATCTGGAGGAATCTCTGCAAGTATGCGGCAAGGCTGGAAACCAATTCTGAACGCCCATGACCTTCGGAACTGCATTTAAAACTGACATCATTCTGTAACGGATATTGTAAGATGGACTCAAGAACACTTCAGAAAACCATTGTCAGTGATCACAGTTCATCTCTCCATCTACAATGCAAGTTAAAACTTTACCATGCAAAATGAAAGCCATATATCAACAACACCCAGAAATGCTACTGGCTTTCCTGGGCCCAAGCTCATCTGAGATTAAATAAGCAAAGTGGAAAAGTGTCCTGTGGTCTGACGAGTCCGCATTTCAAATTGTTTTTGGAAATAATGGACATCGTGTCCTCCGGGCTAAAGTGGAAAAAGACTGTCCGGATTGTTATCAGCACAAATTTCAAAAGCCAGCATCTCTGATGGTAAAGGGGTATGTTAGAGCCTATGGTATGTGTAACTTGCACATCTGTGAAGGCAACATCAATACTAAAATGTACATATGTGTTTTGGAGCAACATGTGCTGCCATCCAAGCAACGTCTTTTCAGGACATCCCTGCTTTCAGAAAGACAATTCCATATACAAAAAAAACTTTATTATATTATTGTAAAAAATTATATCACTTTGGGTATAATTCACATTACTTTGAGACACTTGATACACATTTTTTTCAAGTAAAAACTGATGGTGGGACTAATTTCTGATATTTATAGACTGTGTGGTCCCATAAAGACAAGAACATGGACAAAATAAATTGAATGGAAAAAGGAATTTGAAAGCTAGAATTGTCAGTGATTATTAATGTCCAGACCATTGTGAATCTGTTCACACCAGGTAGGTGAAGTTTTTTTGAGAAACCAAGGATCTTCAAACATATGTGTAGTTTTGCAAATAAGCTGGAAATCTCTGTGATGGAAATAAATCATTCTTGAGTGGACGACTAGTATTCACTGAAGAAAATATTTTTGTTGGTATGGCATATAGGAGTTATGACCTTAAATGTGACCTCGATCAGGCTGCTGTCTTGTGTCTGAATAGTGGGAGTGACTATTTCCTATTGAGCTGTTTTATGGATGTAGCACTGCACTATTCGTTCATAAGTGGAATAATGAAAGTAATAATAATAATAAATAACCTTCAGTGCTAGGATTCCTAATGAAACCCAGGAGACTTTATAATATTGGTTGTAATCAAATGCATCTAATACTTAGAAATAGATTTGATTCTAATTATATACAAAAAGATTTAAACAAATCGCAATTGTTACACTTCTTGGATTCGTCATCCTTAAAATCTCAACACAGCACAGAAAATTAGACATTTCGTTTTTAATGGAACAAAGCACAAGTGTTAAATATACACCATAGGCTGCAGTGGTTCCAAAATGTATTTTAAATGCATATTTGGCAACCTTCCATCACTCCACACACTGGCCATGAATAGCAATTTAGGCTCTTGACCCTACCTGCTAATGGAGGTTTCTTTACAGTGATCCATAATCCTAATGGCCGCTGCTTGTAAGTGCTCAGCTCAGTATGGCGTCTTGAATCGCTGTAAGTTTCCTTCTCTGTCTGGACCTGACCACTTCTCCTGAGGTTCTGCACTTAATTACATTTGAAACTCAGCCAGCTGGAGAGATGCTGCACAATCGGATTTGCATTTCCAAATGAATCCCATTCACGTCTGAATAACGTGTTCGCTTTTATATATGGAAACAAAAAAGGAGCGAATCCTGATCATCGTTTCAGTTAATGGTATATAGAAGACACTAAATGTAAATAATATGGTACTTGTAACTAATACAAGAAAGGTAATGTCAGAATGTGTATCTGCATACAGATCTGTTTACTATGGGGTAGTATTTTAAAACAGGGTTTCTGCAGGTATCATCAAGTCTAATTTAATGACTTCAATGTCTTTCAATGCCATTAAAAACTGTTTTAATGCCATAAATATACATGAACAAAACCAGATTCCATCAAATCAATCATGGATGTCTAGATTATTTTTTGTGCACTAGTTTAATCTCTTATTGAAGCACAAATAATCCAGCGTTGTTTTGTTTTTGAAAGTGATCTATTTGCCACTATGCTGCCACACAGCGTAATTGGATCTTCGCTTTTAACCCTTGTGCAGTGAAACATATACACACTTTGTGAGGTGAGTACACATACCTGGAGTCTTGAGCTGCCTCCACAACACCCATGGAGCAACCTGGGGATTCAGGGCACTTCAGCCATATCTCGACTTGGCAGTACCAGGCATTGAATCAAGCCCAGTTCAATAACCGCAAGCCTATGACTGTTATATGTCGCTGCTTTTGCTCTTTTCACATGTGAAAGATTTAGCCATTTGTGAATCGGGAAACATTACCATGAGAACTCAGAAATGGCTTCATTAAATGTGTATGAGTGAAACTGATGATAATTCTCATGATATTAACATGTAGAACACAGAAAGCAGCCTGGAGAACTCAGTTAGTTTAGCATGAGCTGCTGGGAAAATTCAGGAGCACTAGCATCAGGGTTTGACTCCCCGGGGCTGAAACAGCCAACAAGAGATTAAGATGCTTGTTCAGCTTATCTTACTGAGCACATATGTGTAGCCAACCATTGCAAACTAATGATGGGATATGAAATTGCATGACACAGAATACAGTACATGAAACATATTAGCTCATTTTGAAGTGAAGGCAGCGATTTCATGTCATGTCATATGCCTCACCACATGACCGTAGTAATATAACTTGTGGGATTTGATGTGCTTCAGTATGTCCTTTTCTAATCTTGTAGACTTTCATGAGATTGTCAGCATCTTCCAGAAGCACTTGTTCTCATAAGCCTTTCTTTCTTCTTCATTCTTCAGTGTCCAGGCTTCATATCCATATGCACAGTAGCTATTGGCCAGGCCAAGGCTTTTATCAGTCGTGGTTTGGTTTTGGTGCTAATTGACATGTTTTTCCATATCTTTGATGGCACAAAAACCTTGGGACATTGCTATGTTTTATATTGTGTGGCATATAATCTGGGAACTGAGGAGACCAATTGATGAAGATTTGGGAGAGGGATGTTTTAGAGAGGATTATTTCTGGTGTAAAATTGTGCAAAGTATGCTCAAGCTTTATGGGTCTTATCTGCAGGATTAATTTTAGTATGCAAACCAAATTTCTGGACTGCAGACAGGTCAGTTCAGCACTCAGAGTCTTCTTCTTTGACGCCATGCTTTTGTGATGGATGAAGAATGTGGCTTATCATTGTCAATGATTTCTCGAAGTATTCCTGAGCCGATGGTGCAATTTTAACTAGTGGCTCATTATTGTATTTGATGCGGTACTGCTTGAGGGTTCAAAGGTCTTGATGTATTTATACTTTTTTAAAAAGTAAAATATCACAATTTTAACATCTTATGTTTTCTATGCTCTACTGTGCATAGGGTTCATTAGATTTGCATAATTTCATTCTGTTTTGGCTACACGTTGGCGCAGTGGGTAGCATTGTCGCCTCACAGCAAGAAGAACCGCTAGGTGGAACAACCTGGGAAATTCAAGATAATAAATGAATCAGTGCATTCTGTTTTTATTTACAGTTTACCCCACATACAAAACCTGGACATAGGGTTGTAACTAAATACATTTTATAATGTTGATTCCTCTATGGCTCCCTCTGGAAGAACCTTTACATACAAGCTGGAACTTTTACCAACACAAACAACAACATTGTGTGCAGGTGTTGGTCATAAAATTAGAATATCATGAAAAAGTTACTTTCTTATAGTAATTTCATTAAAAAGGTGAAACTTGTGTATTATACTCATTCATTACACACAGAAATTATTTTTTTTATTTAATGATTATAACTGACAAATAATAAAAACCCCAAATTCAGTATCTCGGAAAATAAGAATTAGAATGAAAAGGTTGTGAAAAGGTTCAATATTGAAGACTCCTAGTGCCACACTTTAATAAGCTAATTAACTCAAAACACCTGCAAAGGCCTTTAAATGGTCTCTCAGTCTAATTCTGTAGGCTACACAATCATGGGGAAGACTGCTGACTTGACAGTTGTCCAAACAACGACCATTGACACCTTGCACAAGCATGTAGATGATGCAGATTTGATTTTCCAACAGGACAGTGCCAAAGCTACCAGTACCTGGTTTAAGAAACATAGGATCCCTGTTTTTAATTGGCCAATAACACCTGAACAGTGCCACAGACTGATCTATTTCATGCCACGTCACATTTCTGCAGTAATTCAGGCAAAAGGAGCCCCTTCTAAGTATTGAGTGCTGTACATGCTTATACATTTCCTGTTCATACTTTTCAGTTGGCCAGCATTTCTAAAAAATTTTTTTTATTGGTCTAAAGCAGGGGTGGGCAAACTACGGCCCGCTGGCCACATACGGCCTGTTGGTCTTTTAATCCGGCCCACTGAAGATCTGTACTGATTGCCCAAATGCAATCATAGTGTTTAACGTCGGAATTACAATATGACACGATTCTCATAAGAGCGCACGCTCTAATTTTTAGGAGTTTTGTTTTTGTATTGCTCAGGGAAATCGGGGGGTTGAGAAAGATGGATACGTGATGAAGATTGGAAGAGGAGGCGTCAAGTCGGCGGGCTACAATAATGGCACGAGTTGTCCAAGAAATTCAAAGGTAGTGAACCTTAACTGAAAGTACAGACTTTACTTTACACTCGCTAAAATCAAAGGGAATGAGAAATAAACATTATGTCCAGGAACAAAGTCTGTATTTATGTTGGTTACAAGCAAGTCAAATCTCGAAAAGCATCTCGCAGCGGCTTACCCTTCCACAGTTCTCATACCTAGCAGCCCTAGCCCTGGTTTTATTGATTGAAATGCATTATTTGTTCGGGTTTCTACCTATTTTATAGCCAGGTGCAGCCGGCTAGTGCGCAATAAATGTCAAAAGTTTTGAAAAATCTAGTTATTATTGTTCTACATAAATATATTGCAAGAATTGACAGAATGTTCTCAGGTTTTCAGGTACAGTTGTATATATATGTATATTTGAAAGTGAAAAGTGAAAGTGATACATTCTGCCACTGTGTCTGCACACAGCGGAATTGGTCCTCTGCATTTAACCCATCCGTGCAG
>JAOUQV010000028.1:5119850-5135054 GCA_028565295.1 Aspidoras spilotus | reverse complement strand
AGGCTTGTCCAATTTAGCCATGAAACCTCCCATACTAAAATGACAGGTGTTTCAGTTTCATTGTCTAACCCCTGTATGTATATACTGGCCACTTTATTACTGGCCACTTTATTAGGTAAACAAGTAAGTAATGTAATTAAATGTAAATAAAATGCATATTTTTATTTGTTTATTCATTCACTTTCTATACCTGCTCAATCCTAGTTATGGGAGGAGCCACCCTTGAATCAGTATTCCTTTTTTTATTACCTCTTCAGTTTTTAAAAAATATAGCTCTACAACTGAGCATTTGCGAAGTGTAGATGACGTGACCGCATACATAAATATTAAAAAAATTACCAATTTAACCTGAATAAAAATATTTTTTCTACTTACAATGTTTTTTATATTATACATTTACACAATTATTGCATCCAGTGCACAATATGTTATTGCCAGTGCATAAAAGCAGCACCATATCAACCTCAAACAGAGTTTATTGTTATGAAAAGGCAATATACAGAGTAAAAAAAGTTCTAAAAGCTACTGTATATACTCACCGGCCACTTTATTAGGTACACCTTCCTAGAAGCCCGTTTGTTTTCAGCCTTAATTCTTTATGACATACATATTTTCAACAGAGATTCTACATTCCTTAGTTGTAACAAAATGTTATTTGAGTTGATGTCTCGAACAAGTCTGTCAATACTTCTCTGACCTATCACATCAACAAGGCATTTTAATCCTGCTCCTACAGCTTTTTCGAACTGTTTTTTCAAACTGTAGAGACGGTTGTGCTTATAAATCTCAGTAGATGAGAAGTTTCATAAATACTCAGTCCACCACTGTCTGGCATCACCTTTCTGACCCATTCTGATACTCAGTTTGTACTTCAGCAAGTTGTCTCGACCACCTCCACATGTCTAAATGAAGTGTCCGGTGAGTGTGTTTTATCTATATTGTAATTAATATGGAGATTGACCAATATTTAAGGATTATAAAGATAGAGTGTTTGCTCATATGGCCCAGCTCTGGTGAAATGCATGATTCATTCGATTTGTGGTGTAAATATCAAATGTCTTTAAAAGTTGCAAAGCCTACGTCCTACTGTGTAATCACCCACAACCTGACAGTTCAGATAGTAATCAGATATAAATAATGGTGCAGTAAGACTGAAACACTTGGCAGCCGTTCAGGTCTGGTTTCATGCAAAAAGAAAAAAAAGAAATAGAGCTGGAAAATGTATGAAAATCATTCATTCCACATGATAACTAGAAATGACTAAAATTAATATAAATACATCTGAAGATGATCCATAGATTAGATGAACCATAAAGAATGATCTGTTTTTCTATAAATTGTAAAAGGTTTATAAAGAGAATCAGATCAACCAAATGAGACAAAAGGTTTTCAGGTATTTATTGACAATTGGATAAGATGAGAGATCTAGTAAAGTTGGATCGTGAAAGTCTATCATGGAACGAACAAAAGAGATATTGTGGACCACAGACGAAGAGCTATTGATGCTCAACTTGTTCGAAAAGATCACAACACCATCTCTAAAGATTTTATACTATATTAATCTTTATTATACTTTATTATAGAAATGGAACAAAGTAGAAATTACGGTCACACCGACTACAATGTCTAGGTCTAGGTATCTTTTTAAGCATCGAAAGGTCTTTCTCACATTGGCTAAGGTTAATGTTCATGAGTGCACCACCAGGAGAAAACTGAACAACAGTGATGTGCATGGCAGAGTTGCAAGGGAAAATCTGCTACAATAGTTTCTGCTTAATCCGCGGGTTGCTTCGAATCACATGGAGAATTCAGAAGGGTATGGGAACAATGTTTTTCTGGATGGATGAGAACAAAATAGACAGATTAGTTTTAATTAGAGAAAGGAAACCACTCCATTTGGGCATAATATCTTCACACTGTCTATGAAACATGGTAGTAGAGCCTGTTTTGCTGCAACTGGTCCAGGGTGGCTTGCCATTTTTGCTGAAACAATGAATCCTGATATGTCTATGAGCTGAATATCAGGAGAATATGGATTCAGCTGCAAGACAATGATTATGTGTAGGCAAGTAATTCTTTATGTCCTCTCATACCGTGGGATTGCTTTGTGATAGTTGGCTGTGCAGATGTGTGCCGTTGGATAGGGATAGGCTAATTGGGCAACCCAATCTCTTGTCAGCATTTGAAACTATGGGTAGTTAGGTCCCTCTTACTAACCTGGAATAACCTGGGATGAAATCACTGATACTGTAGGTAATATATGGGATTATTTATAAAAAAAATAACTATTGCGTATTCTAATGAAATTTTAGGACCGTTGTTACAATCTGTTACAAGTTTGGCGAAGCAATTCTTGCAGAAATATAAACTTGTTTGACACTTTATTAGGTACACCTTGCTAGTAAAAGGTTGGACACCTGTTTTGCCCTACCTCTTCATGTCATACATTCAACAGAGATGGTATTTTGTATTTCTTGCTTGTAACAAGTTATTATTTAAATTAATAGTGCTCTTTATATCTTCATCTCAAACTAGTCTGCCCATTCTCCTCGGCCCTCTCATATCAACTAGGCATTTTCATCCACACAACTGCCCCTCACTGGATATTTTCTAATTTTTTGGAGCATTAACTGTAAACCACAGATGTTTGTGCGTGAAAATTCCAGATGATCAGCAGTTTCTGAAATATTCAGACCAGCTCCGTCTGGCATCAGCAACCATGCCATGTCATGCAAAGTCACTTAAATGACATTTCTTACCCATTTTGATGCTTGGTTTGTACTTCAGCAAGTTTACTTGACCACAACTCCACGACTAAATGTATTGAGTTGTGGCCATGTGATTGGCTGATTAGATATTGGTGTTAAAAAGCAATTGAACAGGATGTATCTATTAAATTGACTGGTGAGTGTAGAAAATTCTAAAGGCTTTACAAAGTACTGTAAATTATTAATGAACATATTCTCATTCCAAACATGTTGCAGTGTTAAGATATGAATTCATCCGCAATATTTTTGTCAGATATGCAACATGTGATATATAATAACATTAAAGTACAGTATATAATATAATGTCAATGCATGGCAGAGATGTGTATATAATTTTTTTCACCTTATCTGTTAATTATATGTAATTTGTCCCTGATTGTAAAGTGACCTTGAGTATTGTGACTTATTATTATTATTACTATTATTGGTATTATTATTATAAAGCATTGCTTCTTAATAAGTTGCCACTGGTGAATTATTTATATTTGCAGAAAACTTGATTTTGAGCTAACTAGCCCCAACACTTCTGTGTGTATGTGTGTGTGTGTGTGTGTGGAGGCATTGATTAGAGTGCGTCTGCTGGGATTACATCCCGCCTGTTGCCATGCCAACCTCATAGTTACCCACCGTTCCTCCGGCAACAGAATGTTGGGGTTCAGAGTTCCAAATAGAGAAATTTCTCCTCTGCAATTGCCAGTTTAATGAGTAAATCATTTTATCTGGATTTGAAGTGCTGCCTCTTAAAGCAGAAAACAACACATAGGATTTAAAGTCAGGAAAGATAGAGTATATCCGGCATTTGTTGTGGTTATTAGAAATTCTATATTCAAAAGTTCTGTTAGACTTAGGGGTAAGGGGCAGTTTTCATGTTTCAGATTTGTATTGCTTCTTAACACAAATGTCTAATCTGCCAAAAACATCGCTGCAACTTAATACATTTCTGTGTGGAGTTTGCATGTTCTCCCTCCTGTTCACATGGGTTTACTTCGGGTGCTCCGGTTTGCTCCCACAGTCCAAAGACATGCACGCTAGATCGTTTGGAGATGCTAAATTGTCACTGACTTGTGTTTGGATATGACTTGAGTATAAGATGTGGAACTTGTGTATGAATATAACCTTGTTCCTGGCCATAGATGTTGGAGATAGCGTTAACAAACAAACATTTACTCGTGTAGAGTTGGTAAAGACAAACCGAGCATCAGAATGTGTCAGAAAGGTGATTTAAGTGACTTTGAACATGGCACCGTCTGGTTACCAGTAGATTAATTGCCTAGGGTTAAGGTTACAGTGCTGGTCTGAATATTTTAAAAACGGGTAATCTACTGGGATTTCCACGACAACTATCTCTAGGGTTTACAGAGAATGGTCCAAAAAAGAGAACATATTCCGGGGGGCAGTTGTTTAGACAAAAATGCCTTGTTGATGTGAGAGGTCAGAGGAGAATGGACAGACTGGTTCGAGATGATAGAAAGGCAACAGTAACTCAAATATACAAATAAGGAATACAGAGTACCATCATACAGAGTATGAAATAAAGAATTTAGGCAGTTATTAAGGCTAAAGTGGTTCTAACATTTACTAAATGGTGTACCTAATAAAGTGGCTGGTGAGTCTACAGTTTGTGGGGTTTTAGAAGTATCTGGCTTGCTTTCTTCATTATTGTGCCAAAACCCAGCCATATTCTAAAACTCATTAGTGATGGATTCCTGAATATAAATATCACACAGTATTTATATAAAATGTTATGTTATGCCGTTTCCTACACTGTCATCGCCTCCCGATCATTGGCTTCATGGATGAGTCTGCTTTCTCCAGTGCCCTCTGTCTTGCATTGCTTGAATATTGTTTAACACCTGTCTTATCATTTTGTTCTACAGGTCTGTACAGAGGGTCGTCTGATTTTGGTGTTTACATTCGATGACCTCATGAGAATCAAGACATGGCACTTCACAATCTCACACTACAATGAGCTCATTCCTCGCAGCATGCTGGCCGTCCATGTGAGACTTTCATTTAGTCTTTTATTACATTTTATTTAAATGATACATTTATAAACCGGATTAACCAAAGTAATATAATCAGCCCTGTTGTGAAGGTTGTGAATCTCATGTAGAGGTTTAAGTCTGACTGTTGTCCTGTCTGTCTGTCTCTCTGTCTATCTGTATGTGTACTTGACCAATTTTTTTGTTGTTGTTTACATGCCTATTCAATTTCATTTAATTTTTATTTGATTTTTTAAGTGATTTTAACAATGGTCATTGTCCTACAACAGCTTGGACAGGGACATGATCTGGTTTGTATTCCCAAACATTCTGTTTTCTACTCAAACTTTTTAAAAAATTTAAAAACTCCATGAAGGCTTTTGGGTTTTGTTGTGAAAAAAGAAGTACCTGTGACGGCCAAAGTCTCCAGGAAAACTGTGTACATTTGTCCCTAATGCTCTGTAAAACCTACCAGTGCACTTACGTACTCTATAATACTTCATGAACTGTACCTTGGAATGCTGTTTGAGGAAAAAAAAAACAAATGCTGACATCCTTTAATTTATTAGATTATTTTTTTTAAACATAAATTATTTTTAAATGCATCTTTAATTTACAGCCTAGAACTGTTTGCAGCATTGTACAGTTATTATCTACAAAGGTTTACTCAGTGTCTTGGAGAATCTGACGCAGTTCTTCTGTAGAATCCAACTGCCACAATTGCTTATATTTTTTTTGCAGCAAATCCCAGCAAAATGAAAACACAAAATGGCAGACCAAAACAAAATGACAAAATAATACAACATACTATAATTAAACTTAGGAATCAGAGAATGCTGCTCACCATCACACTGGAAACCAAGACAAAAAACGTAAGTGTAAACAGTGCAAGTCAGCAACAGTGCATAAACATTACAACAGTCCGAATGTGACAAAAACGAGAAGCTACGCATGAAAACACCAATATGACGTGTGTATGGCCAAACTTCAATCATCTTGTCTTGGAAAAAACATACGTCTCACTAGAGATGTTGACGTGCAGAGAACTCCAGCCCAAATCTTCCTTAAGAAGGGTGAGGAGAGCTGATGTTGCTGCTCTCCACAGTGAGTTTCGGATGATAATTCTCTTTTTTTTTTTTTTTTTTTTAACTTTGGCTTAGTGGTAGAGCTGCCGCCTCCCACCAAGAAGGGCCCGGGTTTGATCCCATGTGGGGAAACTTGGGACATTTCGGCATGGAGTTTGCATGTTCTCCCCGTGTTTGAG
Source organism: Aspidoras spilotus (assembly GCA_028565295.1). Lineage (NCBI taxonomy): Eukaryota > Metazoa > Chordata > Actinopteri > Siluriformes > Callichthyidae > Aspidoras > Aspidoras spilotus. The sequence goes on along the minus strand of JAOUQV010000028.1, from coordinate 5,129,040 downwards.
TGGCGTTTTCTCCAGGTTTTCTGCTTTCTCCGACATTCCAAAGACATGCTTGCTAGGTGAATTGAAGTCACTAAATTGTCCGGTCCTATGCTCGAAAGGGTATCCGGCATAAAACATATACCAGATTGTAATGTGATTGACTTGCTGTGGCGACCCCTGGTAGCAGGGAAAAGTCAAAAAATCAAAATAATTTTGCCAGAAAAGAAAATCTATTGAGATTTATCTCACAGCAAGAAGGATTGGGGGTTTGATTTCCAGGTGGGACGTCCAGGAAAATTTCTGTGTGGAGTTTGCATGTTCTGTCCATGTGCATGCTCCGATTTTCCCCCATTAATTGGAGTCTCTGAAATGGCCCTTAGTATGTGAATGTGTGTGACTGTCAGTGTGTGTGCCCTACCTGTCTAAGGCTATTCCTGCCTTTGTGCCCAGAGTTGCCGGGTGGGCACCGGCTGGCCCACGACCTGTGTGGATCAAGCAAAATAAAAGAATTAATTAAGGTGTTACAGGTGCAAGATGTGACTCTGTGTAAAACTTAGTAAGAGAAGACTCAAACTTTAGCCTATGCTGCAGATCATTTTACGTTCATAGATTCATTTTTTCCTGACTCTGTATGCACAAAGGGTGCTTTAAACCTCAGCCAAGTACTAGCTCTGAGACTGTGTGTGTTCTAGAGTTGTGTATTAAAATATACCAGTGTTCCAGCGAAGGGAATATAAAGTAAAGTGGTGTGTCCTGAATCTCGTGATATACAGGTGCTGATCATAAAAATAGAATATCATAAAAATGTATTTATTTACATAATTCCATTCAAAAAGTGACACTTGTATATTATACACATTCATTTCACACCGACTGATATCTTATTTTTATTTCTTTTAATTTGATGATTATAACTGACAACTAATTAAAAACCTAAATACAGTATTTCGGAAAATTGGAATATTATGAAAAGGTTCAATATCAAAGAAACCTGGTGCTACACTCTAATCGTCTAGTTAACTCAAAACACCTGAAACAGCCATTAAATGGTCCTGCAGTCTAGGTCTGTAGACTCCACAATCATAGGGAAGACTACTGACTTGACAGTTGTCCAAAAAAAAAGAATGGCACCTTGCACAAGCATGACACAAAAGGTCATTTCTAAAGAGGCTGGCTGATTACAGAGCTCTGTGTCCATAAACAGTAATACAGAGGCAAAGGGAATGAAAGTATGTAGTAGAAAAAAGTGTACAAGTAATAGGAATGGTTTCACAATCCTCCCTGCAGAGGATTGTGAAACAAAACCCATTCAAAAATTTGGGGGAGAACCAAATTTTTGAACACACATATGCAAGACGTGGGAAATTCTTGTGTCAAGTCACTCTTGAACAAAAGACAGCGTTAGAAGCGTCTAAAGACAAAAGGGACTGGACTGCTGCTGAGTGGTCCAAAGTTAAGTTCTCTAATAAAAGGACATTTTGCATTTTCTTTGGAAATCAAGATCACAGAGTATGGAGGAACATAGGAGATGCACATAATCCACATCACTTGAGGTCTAGTTTAAAGTCAGTGATGGTTTAGGGAGCCATGTTATCTGCTGATGTTAGGTCACTGTGTTTTCTGAGGTCCAAGGTCAATGGAGCTGTCTATCAAGAGGTTTTAGCACACCTCATGCTTCCTGCTGCTGACCGACTTTTGGGAGATGCTGATTTCATTTTCCAACAGGTCTTCATACCTGCAGACAGCGGGCAGAATGGTTTCTGCAGAATTATAGGAAAACTAGCATTCAGAAACAATTTTGAATCAGATTAGCTTAATTATGGCTTGGAGCTCTGTGGGTGGAACGTTCATGAACACTTTCTGGCGGACTCTAGTGGCTGCGGACGTGACAGCAGCCTTCATTATGGTTTGTGTCTACAAAAGGGTCTGGTACTGTATGTATATCTTGGGATTTGGTTATCATTATCATTCACTTACCACATGGACAAAAGACATGAAATTGAAAGTTATCTATCATTCTGTCATATGTTGTATTACAAATGCCTTTTTTAAAAACACATCAATGTTTTCTTTACTATCTTCTGAACTAGTTCTGACACACTCGTCGTAATATTCACTGGTTAACCATTTTTAATAAACTTAGTGAAAATGCCACTGCAATTACAGGGCTCACTACATACAGTATCTACTAACACCTCTACATCAAACTGAACGACCCTAAATCATATTTTTCCTATGGTTAATCTTCATTTCAATATGCTGCACTATATGACTGGAATATGTTCCAAAATTCTACTGGACTCTCTCCCAATTTAAAAATAACATAAAAAATACTCTTATTATTATTTAGAACTATTTACTAAATGCTAATTATATTTATAAGGTTAATTATGTTTTATTCACAGTACTAATGTTTGGTGTTTGTCTAATGTACAAATGTTTGTATTTATTATTATTATTTTTCTATTTCCTGTGGCCTTGCTGCTCCCCAGGCCACCATTGTAACCTTACCTTGTATCCTTACCTTGCCTGGTTAGATTAAAGGTTAAAAATAAAAAAAAAATTAGTTTTTCATGTTGCTTTAGTTATTCATTTATCGATTCATTTTATTCCACTTAATACACGAGTCATCATAGGCACACAAGGTACATGGTCCACATGGCAACTCTGGGCACAAGGGCAGGAACAATCCTGGACCAGGCATCAATTTATTGTATGGCACACACACACACAGTCACACACACGTTCAAGCACTAAGGGCTGTCACTGTAGAGACACCAATTAAACTAAAATGCAAGCTCTACACAAAAAGTTCCCAGGTCATCCCACCTAGGGATCGAACCTGGGTCCTTCTTGCTGTAAGGCGACAGCACTACAACATTTAAAAAAAAATATTTTAATAAATAAGTCAGTAATTAATTCAGAATTTATAAAATATATTGTGTAGTAAGAAATAGAGAAAGACTGTTGCACAGTGGTGTAAGTACATTTCTCCTTGACCATCAAATGTATCAGAGTATTACTGCCATTCTGGCATTTTGAAATAAAATTCTATTATTATTATTATTAATGTTATTATTATTATTATTATTATTATTGTTATTATTATTATTAAACTAGACTATTATACTGTGTTACCATGATGTATACATGTGTTCAATCCCCTTAGTGTGTTAATGTGTGTGTCTGTGTATGTGCTTTACAATATATTGACGCCCTATCTATGGTTGTTCCTGCCCTTGCGCACAGAGTTGCTGGGCGGGCACCAGCTGGCACCTTAGGAATCAAGTGGAAGAAAATGAATGGGTGAATGAACCTGCATTATTTGCAGGTTTATTCTTTTTTATTCAGGATTTTAGGAAATTCCAAAAATCTAGATTATTATGTCACTGATGCTGATACGGTTGATTCGGGAGGTTGTGGTTTGACAACATTTCTTTATGTGTTATTTTTATCAATCGAAGTGAAAACTAGTGACGCCGCTAACCTGTTGCCATAGCAACATCTCTATTAATGAATTAGAGACGTATAGGGTTGGAGTGGCAAGAGAATAGCAAAAAGAATACAGAGAGTGTGTGTGTGTGTTTGTTTTCCAACAAAGGCACAAGACCCTGGAGCTCTGGAGCAACTGTCCAAAAACATCAGCAGAGTGGGACTTAGCAATCTCACACTGAACTACCTCAGAGTAAGACACAGATGTACTGTATATATATAAATGAACACACACACAAACACATATACACATACATAAACACACACATTGAATATGCAAATCAGCATGTGCCAACAAAATGTACAGCACTAATATACAGTATATTACACTCTGTGTGTGTGTGTGTGTGTGTGTGTGTGAACAGCTGTGTATGATTCTTGAGCCAATGCAGGAGCTAATGTCAAGGCACAAAACATATGGATTGAGTCCCAGAGACTGCCTGAAGACCTGCCTCTTTCACCAGTGGCAAAGGATGACTACGCCTCCAGGTAGGATGCATGTACGCACCCACAAGATAACACACATTAACATGTATACACTGAGCTAACAACTATTAATGTTTTTGCCTAAACAATTTTTATTTTATATTTTATTTTTGGCCCACCCATGTAAGTGTAGTGAATAATAGGTTTATTTCATAATAAAACATGTGATTACATTCAAAGTCAAGGGTCTCAGGGGTCATGGCAAGAGATGCAGCTTCTTTAGTAATAGTATAAAAATAATACACAAATCTCAGCTTGCTGTTATTTTCTGTGTGTAGTTATTTGTTTGCTGGTTGATTAACATCATATTTGCCATCGATTAACATCATTTGCCACTAGTTTCATCTTATAAATAAGTCACACATCTATCAACAAGTCACATATCTGTACACAAGTCAGCCGTGGCCAAATTAATAGGGTAGTGGGCTGGGGATCAAAAGATCACCGGTTTGATACCCAGTCTAGGCAAGTCATGGCTGAAATGCCGTTAAGTAGGGCACCCTACCTCCATCTGCTCCTTTTGTGCCTCTATGGGGGCAGCACGCTGCTCCAGGTGTTCACACCGGATGGGTTAAATGCAGAGAATGAATTTCTATATGAGGATCAATAAAAGTAATTAACTTCAAATCAAATAAGGTACATACACTATATTTCCAAAAGTATTCACTCACCTGCCTTGACTTACATATGAGCTAATCTATATGGCTCAATATTACGTCAGTCCACCCATTGCAGATAGAACAGCTTCAAAACCTCTGGGAAGGCTGTCCACGTGGTTTAGGAGTGTGTTTATGGGAATCTTTGAGCATTCTTTTAGAAGCACATTTGTGAGGACACACTCTGATGTTGGACAAGGAGGCCTGGCTCTAAGTCTCCACTCTAATTATCCCAAAGGTATTCTATCGCGTAAAGGACTGGACTCTGTGCAGGCCCGTCAAGTTCATGCACACCAGACTCTGTAATCCGGGTCTTTATGGACTGTGTTTTATGCACTGGTGCACAGTCATGTTGGAAGTGGAAGGGGCCAGATCCAAACTGTAAATCTAAAGTAATGTCTAGTTTCTTGAACACTTATGTTGACATAGAAGTGATCCTTCATGGTTTTGATGTCTTAATGGTGTTATTTCACAATGTAGAAACTGATACAAATACAGAACTCCACTGAAAGAGAAGACATTTTCAAGACTTTAAACTGGTAGTTTAAACTGGTACCAATCTATAGCATTATACTGAAGTTATGATTACATAACTGACTGAAATGTTTTGCTTACTAGAGCAGTATTGAAGATATCAAAACTATAAGGTCCTGGGTTATATTCACAATAGGGGCGCCCCGAGTACTTTCTGTATGGTGACATCTGGCAACCCTACTAAGGGGCCCCAGGCCAACTCAAGGCCTTGGTTTGCTTATAATTTTCTTTTTATTTCAGTCAGACCTTCGCCCACCTTTAAGACAGAAATCTTTCAATCAAGTTCCAAAAAAAGTAAGTATCCATTTATTTATAAATCCTCCTAGAAACCCATTCATTGGGCAATCCAGTTCTAATTACCTTCTACTGATCACTGCACATAAATCATTCTTTAGTCCATCTAGCCAGTCTTTGTCTATCCATTCATCCATTCAAACATTTACCAGTCCAGTCAATACATCATCCATCCATCTGCCTAACATCCATTCATTCATCTATTCTCTGTATACAGTTTACTAATCAATACTATCCATCCATTTATTAATCAATCTATTGGTTTAGCCATCTAATCAGACATACCCAAATATCTCACCCAAATATCTATCTATCTATCTATCTATCTGTCTGTCTGTCTGTCTGTCTGTCTGACTGACCTTTCACCCATCTATACATCCATCCTTCTAACAGTCTATCCACTTCTCCAACCTTGTCAATGTTTCTACCAATCCATAATCCATCAACAAACCTATCTATTTACCCATTCTATTCAAACATAATCCATCTACCAATAGAATGTGATATCTATAAAATCTTGAGTATGGATGCTGGAGATTCTATGTACATAAACTTGAGTATGGATGTGGGAGATGCTATGTATATAATATTGAGTATGGATGTTGAAGATGCTATGTATATAATATTGAGTATGGATGTTGGAGATGCTATGTATATAATATTGAGTATTGATGTTGGAGATGCTATGTATATAAACTCAAGTATGGATGTTGGAGAGGCTATGTATATAATATTGAGTATTGATGTTGGAAATGCTATGTATTTAATATTGAGTATGGATGTTAGAGATGCTATGTATTTAATATTGAGTATGGATGTTGGAGATGCTATGTATATTAACTCAAGTATGGGTGTTGGAGAGGCTATGTATATAGTATTGAGTATGGATGTTGGAGAGACTATGTATATAGTATTGAATATGGATGTTGGAGATGCTATGTATATAATATTAAGTATGGGTGTTGGAGAGGCTATGTATATAATATTAAGTATGGGTGTTGGAGAGGCTATGTATATAGTATTGAATATGGATGTTGGAGATGCTATGTATATAATATTAAGTATGGGTGTTGGAGAGGCTATGTATATAATATTAAGTATGGATATTGGAGATGCTATGTATATAATCTTGAGGATGGATGTTGGAGATGCTATGTATATAGTATTGAGTATGGATGTTGGAGATGCTATGTATATAGTATTGAGTATGGATGTTGGAGATGCTATGTATACAATATTGAGTATGGATGTTGAAGATGCTATGTATATAATATTGAGTATGGATGTTGGAAATGCTATGTATATAATATTGAGTATGGATGATGGAGATGCTATGTATTTAATATTGAGTATGGATGTTGGAGAGGATATGTATATAATATTGAGTATGGATGTTGAAGATGCTATGTATATAATATTGAGTATGGACGATAATCTCAAGTGACAAGTGTATGCTTAAGTGTGTTATATTTACACATTTTACCTTTTCCCTTCCCTTTACTGACAGCAGAAACAGCCAAACCGACGGCCAAGAGAAGGAGGAGGCGGAACTCGGCTGGTAGCGCATCCAATAGCAACACGGGAAGCAGCAAGAAACGCAGTCCGGCTAACAGCTTCAGTTTGCCCACGCAGGTATTAAACACATGCTTACACAAACATAGTGATATGGTATTGCTATATACTTACTCTAGCAATAATCTGTGTGTATGTGCGTGGGGTGTGTGCGTGTTCATCTTGATTGATAAGCTTGTAATAATGAATGATAATTCAATTTCATGTTGATTTCTTGACGTATTAATAAAATTCTTTTCATTCTGCAAAACTGTAACATGTTCATGCTCTAGCACCTGATAATACACTTTCATTTAACCCCTTTCTAAATGATGTGTCTTGTGATATGATAGAAATTAGTCATAATTGATCTGATGATAATTAGTGCTGTCCGTCTCTGGTCCCCAGCCCAAACGTGTCGCCGGAGAAACGAGGGGCGGCGGGTGGCTGGAGGCGGAGCTTAGGTAGGTGAGTGACATGTACAGACGGCCACGGCACAGCATGTGCTGCCTTAACGAGCTAATTAGCAATGCGAAACAAGCCTAATTGGCGAACATGTTGGAGGTATGCTTTGTCTGTAAAAGGCTTATTAAGGAGCATAGAGACAAGCTAGACAAGGATGTGTGTGTGTGTGTGTGTGGTATCTGTAAGTTTGTCCATTCTCAGCCATCAGATCCCAACTTTAAATGATAATATAGTCATTAGATTAGATTAGATTATTGCTAAACTATTTTTATTGCATGTGATGTGTGTTTATTGCATGTGATATGTGTTTGGATAAAAATTTTGCGTTTGCGTTCTTATTAGAAACTGTTATTAGATACTATCTTGGTTTCTCCTTATCTCATTCATATCTTATCTCATTTTTCTTTACTTGTCTGCCGTCCCCTGCTTGTCTCTAACTGTCTCTATTTGACTTTCTTCTGTCTTTCTTTATGTTCCTCCCCCACTGTATTGCCCCTCTCTCACTCATTTTCCCCCTCTTTTTCCTCTTTTCCCTCAGTCTCTCTTTTTCTCTGTCACTTTCTCTTTCCATCTCGTGTCTGCCTCCTCCTTTATCCATCTACCCCCTCATCAACCTTCTCCTTCATGCCTCTGGTTCCCCCTACCTTCCATCTCCTGCTTTAGATGCAACCCTTACTCTTGGTATCGATATCTAATTATTGTCGTTATTATTTTATCATTTGTGCTATTACTATATAGTTATATATAACTATAACTATATAACTATATAGTATATGACATTATTAATTATATAGTAATAACTAGACCACTATTTCTGCTACTAGTAATAATAATAATAATAATAATAATATACAGGCAAATCACACAAGTAAAATGAAATATTCTTTTTCTCTCTCATCCACCCCCTCCGTTCCCATCTCTCTCTCTCTTACTCTCTCACTCTCTCTCTAATTTAATTCAGAGCCGCATTATTGGAATGACCATACGAGGATACAATATTGCATATTTTCTGATTCCTCTGTATTTTATCTATTTATTAAATAAAATAATTTGAAATGGCATTTTACATCTATTCTAATATCTGCATATGGATTACATTTCTGCACAGGGCTCAGAAATAGATGGGAATATATTTATTCATGTGCACACACACAGCACACTGTTAGGATAAAAGTCTTGTTTTCAGCTGTTCTTTATATAGCTCCTACTTGTATGATAGTGAAGGGGAAATTATGTGCTTAACACTATATTTTGGGGAAAATGGTCTGAGCAACTCACCGGCCGCTTTTTTAGGTACAGGTTAGTTGCTTATTAACACAAACAGCTAGTCAGCCAACTCAGTGCATTTAGTTAATCAAGCAACTACTCATTACAACCAAGGAATGCAGAATATAGATGTACAGGGGTGAGACAATGAAACTGAAACTCCTGTCATTTTAGTGTGGGAGGTTTCATGGCTAAATTGGACAAGCCTGGTGGCAAAACTTCATTAAATGCACATTGCACCAGTAAGAGCAGAGTGTGAAGGTTCAATTAGCACCGTAAGAGCACAGTCTTGCTCAAAATATTGCAATGCACACAACATTATGGGTGACATACCAGTACTGTTGGTGTCCTCTTTTGAACCCTGATTGTTGGTGCACGTCTTGCTGGCTCATCAGCAAGTCTTTGTGATGTATCAAGAGCCACTTTGGGGTGTTTTGGAGGAGCAAGTCAGGAAACGTTTTCCTCCA
>JAOUQV010000028.1:5049632-5061654 GCA_028565295.1 Aspidoras spilotus | reverse complement strand
GGTGAGGGTTGCGTCAGGAAGGGCATCCGGCGTAAAACATGTGCCAGATCCTAATGCGAGGAACTCGCTGTGGCGAAACCTGGTGACAGGGAAAAAGCCGAAAGATAAAAAAAAAATCTACTGAACGAGTTGTAAAAGCTAGCAGGGTTAGCATTCTTACAAGAAAACCTTGATGAGACATCACTTTAAAAGCTTTGTGTGTCCTTCGTTGATGTGATGCTTATAAGAAAGTGTAAGAACATTAAATGGACAATGAAAAATGAGACAAAAGCATATTGTTTATAGTGAGACATGCATGTTATGTGTGTATGAGTGTGAGTGTGCATACGTTGTTCTATGAACTTCTCATAACCTTTTGTGTGTAACTGTACGTGTGTGTGTGTTTGTTTATGAGTACACACATTTTTACCAACGAGCAAGAGCACATTCATTTGTGATTTCTTTTATTATTATTATTATTATGTTTAGAGGTGGTATGGTGGTGCAACGCTAGTGCTGTCATCACATAGCAAGAAGGACCCTGGTTTGATCCCCGTGTGGAGAAAACCAAACTGGGAAATTTTTGTGTGGAGCATGTTCCCTCCATGTCGTGCCAGTTTTTTCCAGTTTTTTCATTTTCATTAGACATTCCAAAAACATGCACATTATGTTAATTGTTGTCTCTAAATGTGTGCTTGTTTGTGTGACTGTTGGATTGGCACCCTGTGTAGGGCTGTACTTGCCGGATGGGCACAAGTTGGCCCGGGACCCAGTGTGGATTAAGTGGAAGAAAATGAATGAATGAATAAATGAATTATTATATTTATTTCGATTATTGATTTATAGTTTTTTTGGTTTGTCAGGCTCCGTAAATACAACCTGCTACCATCGCTGTCAGCCCTCTCTCTATTAGTTGCACTTGTTTCCATTCTTTCTCTTTTTTTATTACTGTAACATGTTAAAGGTGTTCTAAATATGTCACTTCATTCATTCATTCATTATCTTTTGCTTAATCTACACTGGGTTTTCAGCCAGTACCCGCCTGGCAATTCTGGACGCAAGGGCAAGAAAACCCTATACGGGGTGCCACTCCATCATAAGTTAAGCTTAATCCTTTAAACATTTGTTTTAATTTGTTAAAACATGTACAAAAAATCTTGTATTGACAAAAAAAAATGACCTCCCACGGTTGGTGTTGCATCAAGGATTGGTCCTCACAACTATAAACACACATACAAATTCCATTTGTTTATTAACAACTTTTAATAAACTAACAAATTAAACACTCCATCTGAGGACCAGCAAAATGTTGTTGTCCCCTTAATGTCAGAAATGTTAGATATTTCTATCCTGTCACAACATTGTTCCATATAAAACATGGTATATACATACACACGTATACACACGCACACATCCGTTCGCTGGACTAAGTGAAGGACAGGAGACAATAAGTGACCTTTTAGTGCCTGAAATAGACCTCAGCTGTTTGACACACTGACAGGAAGTGTGCACGTCTGTGTCTTCGTCAGAGCACTATATTAAAAACACAGAGATGAATAACTACGTAATATCAGACTACAATTCTATAGACCTCATTACATACAGAAGCCATGCTTGCTTCTGTATGTAAATAAATTCAGCCATATTTTAGTCACAATTGAAGAAGAATTGTCAATGTCAATAATAGCTTAATAAATACAGATTGCTCTACTACAGAGATGGTGTAATGCTCAAAGTTTATTGTTGAATGGAGCTGGTAACGGCTAAACGTACAAAATTAATGACCAGATAAACAATTTTAAAAAGGTTTTGCGTCCCCATCCATTTAGAATCATGTCTTTGGCGACGCAGTAGAGAGGATTGTTTTTATTGTTGGTATGTTGCAACAATGCCATCAGAATATTACCAAAGTGTACATTTCGTGAAGTTATATAAAAAAAATAGACAAAAAATACAACTCACAAAAGACTAATATTCTGTATTTCTAATTTGTAGGCAGTGACTGGGAAAACTGTTGGTGAGAAGGACTTCAGAAGCAGTCTAGAGAATGGCATTCTACTGTGCGAGTGAGTCTTTTCACCACTATGTCACTTATTATGACTTACAACAGTGCTTGAAAGTTTGTAAACTCTTGGATGCTGTGTATCCGGACCAAAGGTGCAAAAGGAACATCTACAACATTATCAGCAACAAAGCATTGTGTCAAAGCCTTTACAAATGTAATTTACACTTCTTTACAATAACATTTTAAAGTAACATGCTGCCTTCAGGACAACAATTAAATATTCAGTTCAGTTTTTTATATAGTGCCGATTAGCAACACAAAAGGTTTCTGTGAAGGAGTGTGTAGAATTGACCACCAGTGTAAATCTGGCAGGTGTGCGGAGATGAGCTTGGCTCAGCACTCTCTCTGAATTAACATGTGTACCCCATTCGAAATAGAGAACTAGCAGAAAACGAATTAATTAGGCATGACAGACAACATCTTTCCCATTATGTTTTCAACAAGAGAGTGCAAAACCACATGCTGCACACATTACAAAGGCTTGGCTGTGGAAGATCAGGGTACGGGTACTGAACTGTCCTGCTTTCAGTCCTGGTCAGAAAAAATGTGTGAAGAATTTTAAATCAGGAAATGCTTCAACAACAGTCATGTACTGTTGCACAACTTTGAGTGTTTGCAGGAAGATTGGGACAAATATTACCTAAAACAGTAGTTTTCTTGGAATCCTCTGTGAAAAATATATTTTAAGTGGTGTGAAATGGATTGGCAAAATGCTTTGCCATCTTGACTATATTTTAGATATATGTTGCAGACCTGAAATTAAAAAAAAATATGTGCATTAAGAAAGGGAGGCACAGTGGTGGTTATGACATTGGTTCCCGGGCTTCTGTGTGGAGCATGTTCTCTCCTTATTTGCACAAACTACTGTTTCTCAGGTTCATCATCTCAGAAGCGGTTAATAACGAGATGTATGCAAATCTTGCGAATCATATATTGTGTTGGGGTTGCCTTAGGTAATTCCCTTAAAAGACTGTGGGTTCTTTGTCATCTGTAAACTACGGCAATTTGAGAGCAAGATTCATCCAAAATACTGTCATGCGTTTCTGTGTGAATGTTAAACTCTCTTGGCAATCATTAGCCAGAATTCTGAACTGTTACTTGGGCTTTTAATAATCAAAACTTTATCTTATTTGTAGGTTATTGAGTTCAATCAAACCAGGACTTGTGAAGAAAATTAACAGACTCCCGACTCCTATTGCAGGATTGGTGAGTAAAAACAGAGGATGCCTAGATAACTCATAACATGTTCATTTACTTTGTACAATTATTTCACATGCTGAGAGTAGAACATTTAGAGTTCACCGCCGAATGGTGTTTTCTGAATCACTTTCATTGCTAGCAACACATAGCAATAGCTTAATAGAGTAATCTGCAAAAGTCTAAGGCATCCAAATCATTTTTTACTTTAAATCTGGCTCGTTTTTAATGTGTTTAGCTCTGTCGCCTCATAGCAAGCAAGACCTGGGTTTGATCCCCAGAGTGGGACGACTCTGTGTGGAGTTTGTCTGTACCCCTAGTGTTCACGCGGGTTTTCTTTGGGTGCTCCGGTTTCCTCAGAGTTGGTCGTATTATATGAACATGCTACGAATGATGAAAGTCTCTGACCAGTATAATATATAACGCTGAGATTTGCCTAGAAGGAACTTTTTTTGAGTAATGACGAACATTTTGAATATTTTCCCAGGGAGATAAAATAAAAATTTCCAAGATTTAATAGCAATAATAAAAATGACTTAAAGTTCTCGTAGGTTTAATAAAAATCTCGATACAACTACATTCCCTACATAAACTCTCAGTGATGCAATATAAAGAGTATGATGACCTTGTGTAAGCAGTATGTGTGTTTGTGTGTGTGTTGAATTTTGCTGTTCCAGGATAATCTCACCATGTTCCTAAGGGGATGTGAGGAGTTAGGACTAAAGGGATCACAACTGTTCGACCCAGGAGACCTGCAGGACATGTCTATACGTGCCAACCTAACGTACGCATCTGTCTGTGTGAGCGTGTGTCTGTCAGTGTATGTGTGAGATGTTTACACCAGTTTTTATGACCATTTTTTGTAATAATATGTCAGGATGAAGTTAGGAAAACTTTGAAAAGGATGAAGAACGGCAAGGCAGTTTTACCTGATGATGTACGGGTAGCGGTGTTGAAATGACTAGCTTATTCAGTGAGATGATGCCTGATGAATAGGGGAAAAGTGTACATTTTAGTACAAGGACAATGCACAGAATTGTATAGAGTCATAAAGTTAATGAGCCACGCAGTAAAGACTTGCCAAGAAAGAGCACTAAAGATGTGATTTTTGTTTTGAGAATACTGATGGAGAAATAAAGAGATGGTAAGAAAGAGATCAACTGTGTCTTTGTGGATTTAGAGAAAGCTTATGATAGGGTGCCGAGGGAGGGAATGTGGTGTTGTATGAGAAATTATGGAGGGCAGAAAAGTATGCTAGACTAGATCAGGAAATGTATGACAGTGGTGAGATGTGCTGTATAAGTAGCAGAAATCTTCAAGGTTTACAGAGGATAGCATCAAGGATCGGGTCTGAGGCCCTTCTTGTTTGCTCTTTTGATGGACAGACTTGTGATGGAGGTTAGATAGGAATCGCGGTGGATTATCATGTATGCAGATGACATCATGATCTGAAGTGAGAGCAGGAAACAGGTAGAAGAGAACTTGTAGAGGTAGAGGTATGTTCTGGAAAGGACAGGGAATGAAAGTCAATTGTAGTAAGACAGAATATGTGCGTGAATAAGAGCGAGGCAGGTAGAACAGCTACATGGAGCAGGAATTCCATCTGCTTTGTCAAGGTTGTCAAGGAGAGGTCAAATTTGGTGGGCCAAACGATTGAGCTAAGCTTAGAAAGTGCTCATTCGTCCACGGACGCCATCTTTTCGGAGGGAAAAGAGAGCATAAAACAGTTAGTAAGAGAAAAATGATAGTTGTCGCAGTGAATTTGGAAAAATGCTAAGTCTAAATGAAAAAGGAATTAGCAATCAAGGCTTTATTAACAAACAACTCAATACTTACAATAGAACTAAGACTGTAAGTAAACTTAAATACATGAAGCAAAAAACAAGTGCAAACAATGATCAGTATTTAGAAGACTTGTCTTAGGGGTGTTGGGAAATGTAATCCATGTGCAGCACCATCTTAGACATCCAGGCAAGTAATTTTAGAGTTTGTGCACTAAGGGTTGACTAATATTTGCAGTTGTGCCAGTAAGTTTGTGTGTGTATGTGTCTGTGTGTGTGAGCAGTATTTTACTATGAGTATATTATATAATAATATTGGGATTTACTTTCTTGTAGGGATTCAGACTGCAGTCGGAAGTTGAAGAATGTAAGTCCAGTATATCTGTATTTTTCTCATTTGATTGCTGTTCTCTTTACAGTTTTAATAGTTAAAAAATTAAAAAGTTAATAGTTAAAAGTTAATAAAAAATCTTTGTGTGTGTATATGTGTGTGTTTCTGGGTGTGTTATGTCACTGTTCATAGGTGCTGATCACAATTTACTGGCTGGGAAAAACCGTAAATTGTTGTTCATATTACAGTGGTCCGACCCTCAACCTAAAAGAGTTTGAAGGTCTTTTGTCATTGATGAGAAAGGTAAAAAGGATTTATGGAGTGGACATCATCATAGTTACATAATTAACATCATCACACATATGATTAATTAGTAGATCATATTATAGATAATGTTATTCTCTCAGTTATATAGCAATATACGTATTGACATATGCAGTGTTTGTAAAAATGTGACTTGGTGTGTGTGCAGGAGGGTGTGAACGAGGAGCCTAGCTCCCCTAAGCGCAGCGTACGGGACAGTGGTTGCGTGGACAACTGGGAGTCGGAGCATTCTGATTCGCTCTCTCCTCCGAGGCATAGACGAGAGGATTCCTTCGACAGCCTGGACTCCTTCAGCTCGCAATCACACCTCGCAACTTTTCCTGATTCTGTTCTCCGTGCTAACAAGGACGGTAAGACACATACACATCATGCCATGCCATACTTGTGAGGACATTTATTCATTTAATTATTTATTTCTTTTCTTCTACTTAATCCACAAGGGGTCACTGGCCAGCCAGTGCCCACCTGGCAACTCTGGGCACAAGGGCAGGAACAGCGATATTATAATATTCAATTAAAATCACTACAAAGACAAGATATTTATGTTCAAACTAATAAACTTTATTGTTTTTTACAAACATTCACTCATGTTTTATAGTATTTGATGCAACACAATCTAAAATGCTTGGGATAGGGTCATGTTTACCACTGTGTTACGTCATCTTTCCTACACTGGGAAATGAGGACACTAAATTTTAAGCTTTATATGTAAAATTATTTCCCATTCTTGCTTAATGTAGAACTTCAGTTGCTCAACAGTCCGGGATCTCTGTTGTGGTACATTGCATTTCCCTTATGCGCCATACATTTTTAGTGCAAAACAGATCTGGACTGCAGGCAGGCCAGTATAGTACCCGCACTCTTTTATATGAAGCCACGCTGTTTTAACACGTGCATAATGTAGCTTGGCATTGTCTTGCTGAAATAATCAGGGACGTTCCTGAAAAACACCCCTTGTGTCAGTGCATCTCAGATGAGCTTGGGCCCAGAGAAGCCAGTGGCGTTTATGGGTGTTGTGGATAAATGGCTTTGGCTTTTGAATGGTAGAGTTTTGACTTGAACTTGTAGGTGTATGATGAAATGTGTTCACTGACAATGATTTTCCAAAGTGTTTCTGAGCTCTTGTGGTAATGTCCATTACAGAATGATGGCGCTTTGAAATGCCGAGGCGCCCGAGGGATCGAAGGTCACAGGCATTCAGTGATGGTTTTCAGATTTGCCACTTGCTTGCAGAGATTTCTCCTAATGTTTGTAATCTTCTGATGATATGCCCTGTAGATGATAAAATTCCTAGATTCCTTGCAATCGCAGTTTAGGAAATCTTATTCTTTAACTGTTGGACGCTTTGCTCACGGAGTTGTTCACAAAGTGGTAAACCTTGCCCCATCCTTTCGGGTATGATCCCTTTATACCCGATCATGACACTCAACAATGAACCTGTGGAATGTTCCAAATAGGTGTATTTTATGCATTTTGCAATCTTTTCTTGTCCCTGTCCCAAATCTTTTGGAATGTGATGCAGTCTGATATTGTCTGATATTTTTGTAGGAAAGGACAGTCGCAAAACGACAGCATTATTAGGTATAATATTGCATCTCAAAATATTGCATTTATTTGAGTGCGGTCCACAATTTCTTGGTAGTAATATTCTCTATTGTGCAGCACGGTAGCTCCACTGAGAAATCTCCACTGACATTGTGTTTACAAGCACCACACACACTCACTCATAAACAGATGCCCAAAGCAGTCTGAATGGAGACGAGGCTGTACCAGGATCAGACATTTTTTGTGAATATGCTTTGTCTTAGTGTCTGTGTGTGTCTTTCTTTACTTTTTAAACATAAAGGAATACACACTCAGGCGGCATGGTGACACAGTGCATAGATAAATGTCTGGTTGGAGTTTACATGTTCTCCCCGTGTTCTCTCAGGTTTTCTCCGAGTACTCTGGTTTCCGCCCGTATTTCACTGACATGCATGGTAGGATAATTGGTGTCTCTAAATTACCGAATAATGTCTGAATGTGTGTGTGATTGTGTCGGTGAGTGTGCCCTATGATGAATTGCTGCCCTGTTTAGACTTGTTCCTGCCCTTGCGCCCAGAGTTGCCGGGTGGGCACTGGCTTTCCCATGACCCTAAAACTATGATAGAAAATGAACGAATGATTAAATTAATATACATTTACCAGCAACTTTATTATTACATCTCATTAGTAAAAGCTTTGACCAAATTTTTAGTCTGCCCATTCTCCTCTGACCTTTCACATCAACATCTCTCACTCTTTCTTTCTCTCACTCTCTCTCTCTCTATGTGTGTCTTTTACAGATTTTGATGGAGATCAACGGAAGTTGCCAGACGTGTTAAAAGACGACATGTCCGCCCGTCGCGTCTCGTTTAAAGAACCCCGTGCTGCGCTGCCTTTTAACCAGTATCTCCCAAACAAGGCAAATCAAAGCACTTATGTTCCTGCTCCAGTGAGAAAGAGGAGGAGTGAACATGATGAAGAGCGGAAGAGTGGCAGCACGTCCACATCACCTATTAGGTAAATTGATAAAAGTTATTTCAATTACACTGGTTATCCCTGTCATCTTTACACACACAGTACTGTGCAAAATCTTAGTTACCCTGCTCCGGGTGTTCACCTCTGGATGGGTTAAATGCAGAAAAATAATTTTCCTAGGGGAATCAATTAAAGTAATCAAAATGACGTTGCAACCCGGAGCTTTGTGGGTACTTCCTGTAAACACAGTTAAAAGGTCTTAGCATGTGGCTAAATACTGTTTTCACAGTAATTAGCTACAAAGTTCTACAGAATGTACTGGAGAATCTGACACAGTAATTTAATAGTAATTCAAGTTCCTAAAATGTTTGCACAGTATACAATTGCTGTACATTCGCCCGGTATCCTGATTTTACCGAAAGTGTGTGTGTGTGTTTGTTTGTGCCTATGTGCCACGTTCCTCTGCAGAGAGGAATGTGTTAGCATTCCCAACCAGACACCTCTTACTCTCAACTCCCAAAAAACGGTAACCTGGGCAGTTGTGGGAGACGCGGAGCCTCAGCTGGACGAGGCAGAACTTAAGAAGATGAAAAAGCTAGAGAAGGCTGGTATTAGAGTGTTGCCCGCTTCTGTGAGATACAGCAGGTTAGAGGGAGGTTGTAGTGATGTTCAGTGACTAACCGTGGTCTAATAGCATGAGGGTTTATGTGTTTGTTATACTTCACTAATTCAAGAATGTGCAGTTGTTTACTGGAAAGGATTGTAGCATGTAGTGTGTGTGTTTGTGTGTATATGTGTGAATGGCTTAACAATTCGAAACACTTCAATTTATTTTTTCGAAATGCATTTCTTAGTTTCTGAATGGTCCTTTGTCTGATGTATACAGTAGGTAGGTACTGTATGTTTATATTCAAATCCAATCCGAATTAATTCTTTGCTCAACAATCTCATTTTCACTTGCGCTTTATGCTTGCTATGAGTATTCCGATACAATATAGCGTGCATGCGTAGAGTAGCATTTACTGTACACGATACCATGACAACGAACTTCACGTTAGTTCAGTCAGAAAGGAGACACAGAATGTCTTTAGTTGATTCCGTTATTTCTTTCATTACTTTAAAATTATTTCGGAGTCATGAAAATGTCCTTCAGATGCACGTATGAACGAAGGAGCGAGAGAAACACAACAGGTTCTGCAGCATCCCGAGGCACGTAAGATGGTTGCCAGTCCCACGGATGACCAGAAATATCTGGATGGAAGTTCGCAGTAAAGACTAGAGTGGAAGTAATCAGTTTATTATTATTCAGATATTCAGATTACTATTTGGTCTATCACGCTGCATGTAAACACACCTAGTGTACAATCACTAGATTAGGATTAGAAACACCTGGCAGGTGGAATATGATCACTGAAAAAATGAGCCTCACTTGGTGGTAACGTCACAATCAGCTTCGTATAAAATGTTGATCTGTTCAGTGTACAGCGTAAGGCATCATTTACCAGTAATGGATGAACACAGAAACTTGAGCGACTTTCATTGTGGACAGATAGAGGTTAAAGCCATGAAGTTTGGTTCTAGTGTTTCTGCAACATCTGCACTTGTGGTTTGTTCTTGTACCATGGTATCACGGGTGCATCAAGAGTGGAGGAACCATCAACAAACATCCAGCTGAAGGTTGAACAGTGGCTAGCTACGTGTAGTTGATACAAGGAACGAGTGCCGAACTAGGTGAGGCAAATTTGCAGAGCTGCTGCAGTGCCTATGGGTAAAATTGAGTATGGAGGATGTTTGCCACCTTGTCGAATCTGTTTCCTTGACGTCTGTGTTAAATAAATGTATTTAAAATATAGACCACAGCAATAATAGCCCGGTGTTACTAATCCATTGTATTTTGCAAGTGGTGTACAGATTATTGTCTCATCCGGTTTATCTAATCAGTGTGACACAAAGACACATTCCTGCATTGAGTGGGTGGATCGTAGCATTTGTCGAAATTGACGTGTTTAAAGGCGTGATGTGATTTGCAACGTACTAACTTTGTCAACCCGCCATTTCTACTCGTGCTTTTAACACCAACCTGCACTCAGTCTTAAGGTGACCGCCGAAGATTCCATTCAGGCTACATCTCCATCTCCTGACATTGTCCGTCAATGCGATAGCAATCTTCCGCAACACGCCAGTGAGTCAGATGAGGAGGATGATGAGGGTGCAGAAGGAGATAGAAAGGTCCCAGACATCCAAAAGGACGACCTTGCATCAAGAAGAGCTCGCATAAACCAATCCAAACCCAACATCGCGCATCAGTTCCTGCCGAGCTCGCACAACAGTAAGGACCGAGAGCGTTGGGAAGGAATCCGGCGTTCCTCCCAATATGCCGTGCTTGAGATGTTGGAGAAAATGGAGCAGGAGAAGAAGAGGTGTGTGGTGTGAGATAATGCATGCAGGCAAATCGATGAGGCAGAAATACCTAGACACAATGCATGGCCGTGACTTGATTATAGTTTATACTTATGATTATACTTTATATCGCAGCATGTGAGACTTTATTCTAGACCTTTTCTCTATAGTACAGAATTTTCGGTGTGCCCGGGGCTACAACTTGTAATTGGGCAAAACAATTTTCATAAAATATATAACCCACTTACCTGGCATTACAAATATTAGTATAACTTCTAAAACATATCAGTGTGTGCATAATTTGTGCGATGTAAAGTTTTACCATGTGCCACAGCCATCACTGTGAACCTGCCACAACTTGCGCTGCGGTGTCGATTGTAACTCGCAAGGACAACCCCTTCTTAAATGTCCCTGGGACAAAGAAGAATGAGGAGGAAACTAGTGACGAGGAGGACAAGGGAAGATCAGTTGTCCCGAATGTAGAGAAGGATGATCTTGCCAGGAGGCGAAGCCAAATCGGGTCTGTACCTCAAAAGGACCCTCGTCAGTCATTGGCCCAGACGAGTATCACTCAATCAGACCTTGAGAAGTGGCAAAGACTTTCAATGACCGTCGAAAACAGGTGCCTTATAAAACACAAACGGTATAATATATTAGACCAGAAAACATCCAGTGCTCTTTTTATCTCTGTAGTGAAAAATTCGAAAAAATGTTATAGTTGTCCTTGTTGCAAAGTCATGTCCACTGTGTTGTTCCATAGTGATGACGCTCCAATTGAAGCGTCGATCATAACTCGTAAAGACAACCCCTTTCTGAGCACAGACAAAGCAAGAGAGGATGAGGATGATCAGAGAGTGACAGATGAAAGCAGACAGGCTATTCTGCCTAATATAGAGAAGGATGATCTGGCTAGGAGGCGGAGTCAGACTGTTTTTCTGCCACTCCGGGATCATCAAAAACAGTCGTTGACCCAGACATCGATGACACAGTCAGACCTGGAAAAGTGGCAAAGACTGCAGATGAGCACAGAGACCAGGTGCCTGACCTCTGACCTGACTGTCAGTTGCGTTGAAGTGTGTTTCTTCTAGAAGTGCGCTATATGGGTTGCATGGGGTCATTTATATTATGTATGTGATTGTATAGTGATATCTAGTAGCTGTTATGATTAGCTAGTTTTTTGGGGTTTTTAAGCAGCTGAAAATTCAGCATGTGACTTGGTTTGGCACGATGGTCAATACAAACGAGCAAGTGTAACTAAGTAAATACATACAGGGGTTAGACAATGAAACTGAAACACCTGGCTTTAGATCACAATAATTTATTAGTATGGTGTAGGGCCTCCTTTTGCGGCCAATACAGCATCAGTTGGTCTTGGGAATGACACATACAAGTCTTGCACAGTGGACAGAGGGATTTTAAGCCATTCTTCTTGCAGGATAGTGACCA
>JAOUQV010000028.1:4988606-5007814 GCA_028565295.1 Aspidoras spilotus | reverse complement strand
TAATGTTGTGTGCATTGCAATATTTTGAGCAAAACTGTGCTCTTACACTGCTAATTGAACCTTAACACTCTGCTCTTACTGGTGCAATGTGCAATTAATGAAGATTGGCCACCAGTCTTGTCCAATTTAGCCACGAAACCCTCCACACTAAAATGACAGGTGTTTCAGTTTCATTGTCCAACCCCTGTATGACTTTGAGTATAAGATGTGAAACTGTAGGAGTGTGACCTTGTTCCTGTCATTAAAATGACAACTGATGCTGATGATGATGTTAATTAATAATCAATAATATTTATCCCCTGTAATTTTCAGTATTGCCGGTTCTGCTGACATATTGAGAGGTAATGGCAGTTAATTAAACATTTTATTTCTAGATTTGGGCTTTTGCAACATTAAGCCCCACAAGCCACCCCCTAGCTCCCCACATGCTCTCTGCTGTTTGTTAAACTGCCAAATTACCAAATGCCAGATTTCCAAATATTACTCCCCCCCACATTACAAAGATGAGCATCCTGGCTGAATTGGAGATGCTATTGTCCAGTTGTAAACCAGAAAGGCTGAAGGTTGCGTCAAGAAGGGCATCCGTCGTAAAACATGTACCAGATTGGCAATGCGAGCGACTTGCTCTGGTAAAAAATGAAAAACAATAAATAGATTAAACAGAAAACAAAAGATCTGCTAAGTTATACAGAATGGTTTTGCCAAATCTGACGCGGTTCTTCTTCCAGCAGCCTTCATCACACTTTCATCTACAAAACCTTTGCTTTGTTTTAAATATAAAATATATTAGTACTGACTTAAAAATGTACCAAAAACAGGTTGACTAATACTTTTGCCCCAGTACTATATACACACTCTCCGACCACTTTATTAGGTACACCTGTTCAACTTATTAACACAAATATCTAATAGCCAATCACATGTTCGCAACACAATGTATTTAGTCATGTCACGACAACTTCCTGAAGTACAAACTGATCATCAGACAGGGGAAGAAAGGTGACTTTTAAATAATGTGTCCTGGCTGGTACCAGACAGTGCTGGTATAAGTATTTCAGAAACTGCTGATCAACTGAGATTTTCACACACACACACACACACACACACAACCATCTCTAGTGTTTATATTGGTCAGAAAAAAGAGGAAATATTCAGTGAGGTACAGTTGAAGTGAATAATCACTCGTTACAACCAAGGAATGTAGAATACCATCTCTGTTGAAAGTATGATACAAACAATTAAGGCAGTTATGAAGTTAAATTGGGGTCCAACTTTTTACTAGCACGGTGTACCTAATAACGTGGCAGGTGAGTGAATATACAGTGTAATACTGTATAATAATAATAATAATAATATATATTCTTATTTTAAACAATTCTAAATACCAAATAATGATTATACTGGATTATTCTGTGTGCTTTTAAATGATATCCAAAGTTCAGTAATACTTAGTATTGCACAGCAACTGCCTGCGTTAAACTCTGAGTGTGTGTGTGTGTGTGTGTTTATTAACTGTATACTGTGCAGCTGTGCATGCGTCGTTCATGAGCACAAATACTTCGGTAATCAGGTATTACCCCAAATCGTGTACAAGTGATTCATCAGTAGTGCAGTTCCATCAAAAAGACAATCGAAATAAACGTCCTGTGATCAGATCATGGTGCTGACGTTCACACCAATTATTTCTCAAATGATCTCAAGTAAACATATGTTTCCTATCCCGATCAATGCAGCACTATCTTGTATTTCTAGAGTGGTTGAAAGACACACACACACAGCGTTACAGGACGCGCAGAACAAAGTGTGTAAAGACAGAAGATTTACACGGGAGGAAATGTCCTGCTGGTTCAGAGAAACTTGGAGAAAACACAGACGCTTTATGTTGCATAGTGATCGAAACTGCCCAGATACTCCAGCGCTGCACGGTAGCAAAACTGGTACTGTTCCTGTAAAACACGCATAGGCATGAACACGCACCCGACATGCATTTACTGTGAATATGTCCTGATTTCTAATCTCTCAGTTGTGTGTGTGTGTGTGTGTGTGTGTGAATACACACCTCCGTCTGTACCATGGCTGGTCTTTGTGTTCGCAGCATTTTGACAGTTTGGAATATGTCAACCACTCCTTCATAACGCATCCTCTCCAGCACTATGCTCAATGTGATGAAGACACCTGTCCTTCCAACACCAGCACTGCAACAAACACACATGCACATTTTTGTAATTGTTCTAACGTGAGGGCAGAGGAATGGACTGGACTGAGTCTATTTGGACTGAGTTCCATCTATTATCTTATGCTTAATCCACACAGGGTTGCCCTCTGCCTTGTTCTCACCTCCGTTCCCCATGAAGTGCATCCAGGAAATAAACTTACTGTGCTAACTTTTTTAATGTTAAATGCTCCTAAAACTGATTTTAAATGACTCATTTGGTCTGTTCCATCATCTCCTGCATCTCAAGCAAAGATATTTCACCTGCCAATAACAATCTTAGTGTTATTGGTTACATAAGTTAGATGTACAAGGTAGAAAGAAGGGTTGGGAAATAAAAAAGGTCGCCGGTTGGATCTCTGTTCAAGACAAGTAACGAGGGAGAACAATCAAACCCCACACAGACGTTTCCTGAGTTGTTCCACCCAGGGATCAAACTTGGATCATTCTTGCTTTGAGGCAACAGCACTAACACTGCGCCACTATGCCGCCTTATAAAATGATCATTATTGTTATCATTGTTATCTTTTATGTTATCATATAAAATGATCTAGATCTGCTTACCTCTACTGTCATAATATTACTTGTCTACAACCGCTTCTATCCTCTAAAGTGGATGGATTTAAGGATTTAGTCCATGCCTTTGTCAGGTCCAGGACAGATTATAAGAATTCTCTTCTATTCCATCAAAAAACTATTTTTTATAAATTATTAATTACTTACACTTACTGTATTTTGAAAGCTCTTAATGAATTCAAACCTGTTTACTTTTCAAATTTAATATAATGGTATACACAGATTTGGATCAAAGAGGCTATAAGTTTGCGACTTGAACCACAGTTAAGCTCCAGGCCGCGACTTAAAGTCCAATGGGACATTTTTACATTTCTTGTCAAATATTTGCTCATTAAAAAAAAATTCGTGACAGCAACACATCTCAAAAAAAAGTTGTCAGCGCTCAGTTCAGAAGCCTGCATCACTGATGGTATGGGGTTGCATTTGTGTGTGCTTACACATCTGGAAGGACACCATCAATACTGAAAGGTATATCCGGGTTCTAGAGCAACATATGCTCCTGTCCTGATGACGTCACTTTCAGGGAAGTCCTTTCATTTTCCAACATGACAATGCCAAACCACATACTGCATCAATTACAGCAGCATGATTGAAGAGTGTTTGTACTGAAATGGCCAGCTTGCAGTTCAGATAGAAAACATTTGGCGCATCATAAAATAGACGATATAATAAAAAAAGTCAATTGATAAACAAGAATCCTACATTAGACAAGAATGGGTTAACATTCCTATCCCTCAACTACAGCAACTTGTTGCTGTCAGGAAATTTTAAAGTTTTCTCTTTAAATGATAAATTTTCTCAGTTTAAACATTTAATGTCATCCATGTTCTATTCTGAAAAAAATATGGAATTTGGAAACTTCCACATCATTGCATTCTGTTTTTATTTAAAATTTGTTCTTTGCCCCAACCTTTTTTGGAATTGGGTTTGTAAGAGTCTGTAAAAACACTCCAGCACATACCCAGATAAAACGTATAAAACAAACACGCACCTCACAAAGAAAAGAAGTGTTAGGATCGATGAACGCACAAACACCAAGTTGTTAAAGAAACAAAGTCTTTTATCGGAAATGCAACAGAAATGCTTCATACATTTCTAAAAAAAAGTCTCTCTCTCCTGAAAGACTCTGGAATCTCAAAGGCTTTCATTCACAGAAATCAGATGCTACTCATGGACAACTAATCGTGGAGCAGCCTTTAATTGGGAGCTGCAGAAACATGAGGAAAATGAGGCAAACAGGAACAGACAATACTCACAACCGTAACACATAATACAGGTATGACCAAACTTGGGCTTGTGGGACAAATCTGGCCCGTGTTTAAATTTCCACCAGCCCATAGCTTACGTCATAACATCAATAATCTGTGGCCAACCAGACTGTTTACCACTGTATAAAATACACTTGTGTAACGGTCACATGAAATATTACAACTAAACAATCTAAACTTAAGCAGATTCTGATCAAAGTTCATAAACAGCTGTTCATAATTTCAATCCGTTCATGTGACAGTGCCGCTCTACCGTGTTTCTAACAAGTGAACGGGTGACGTAACTTTTATTTTGTGTCAGCAAATTTAGTTTTGAGAGCAATTCAAGCTCTATATCATGATGGTAAATTTGAAAATGAATAAACGAGTGATCCCAAGCGGCAACTCCGGGCAAAAGAACATGAACAAACGTAGACAGGCCGCCAATCCATCATAGGGCACAAACACACACAGTCACACACACATTCATACACTAAGGGTCACTTTAAAGACAACAATTAACCTAACCTATTTGTAATTGAGGAGGAAACCTGGAAAAACCCACGTGAACATGGGGAGAACATTAAAACTGCCCACAGAAATTTCCCATGTCGCCCCAGGTTCCCAGGTTCTTATATCTTCACTGTATTTGCTCTTCAAATATAAGTCAGCGTGATGTTGGTCAGAGTGATATTGGTCAGAATGACTTTGGTCAGTGTGATGTTGTTCAGTGTGATATTAGTAAGAGTGATGTTAATAAAAACATGTTTAGATGTTTATTGTGAACAGTTTATCATTTAAAATAAAAATATAATATAAGAGTTCAAAAATGTCAGTCTAAAGGGTCAGGTCGCCATCCACACATTTACACTTCACCACATCAGGCCTGATTTGCAAAACCTTTGGACAGCCCTGATATAACATGTATTAATATTCACAGATTCCTCTTAATCTAATATCTCATGCTCAAACACTTACCTGCAGTGTACTGTTATTGGTCCGTCTTGACCAAACTGTTCTTTTGTCTTGTGAACTTGGCCAATAAAATCTATGAAGCCTTCCCCAGACTTTGGCACACCCTGCTCTGGCCAGTCGGTGAACTGGAACTGGCGAACAGTACGGGATTGGCCGTCCTGAAAACACCAACAATTAGGATGACTTTGTTTGGTATGTGTGTGTATACAGTCAGAACATTTGTGATTGTTCCAGGAAAAACAGGTACATGTTGAGCTGGCATTGTGACTCAACGTATAGGAGGGTGAGAGTATGGGAGAGTGATTGTATGGGGGTGATTGTTTGGAGGGTTGAGTGTATAAGAGTGTGATTGTATGGGAGAGTGAGAGTATCGGAGGGTGATTGTATGGGGGTGATTGTTTGGAGGCTTGAGTGTATAAGAGTGTGATTGTATGGGAGAGTGAGAGTATCGGAGGGTGATTGTATGGGGGTGATTGTTTGGAGGCTTGAGTGTATAAGAGTGTGATTGTATGGGAGAGTGGGAGTATCGGAGGGTGATTGTATGGGGGTGATTGTTTGGGGGGGTTGAGTGTATAAGAGTGTGATTGTATGGGAGAGTGAGAGTATGGGAGGGTGATTGTATAGGAGAGTGATTGTATAGGAGGGTGATTGTATGGGAGGGGGAGTGTTTGGGAGAATGAGAGTAAGGGGGTGAGTTTATGGGAGAGTGAGTGAATAAATGTGTGGGAAAATTCAGAATTCAGGAGAATAGTACTTTTTTTTACATAACACAGAGAATTTCACTTGAAATAGTTCCCAAATATCCTGTATAATGGCTCATTTGTTATTTCTTGACAGCAACACATCTCAAAAAAGTTGGGATAGGTCAATAAGAGGCTGGAAAAGTTAAAGGTACAAAAATCGCAACTCATTAGATGGCACTGCATCACATACAGGCATGCTTCCATATTGGAAATCACAAAATGAGCTCAGAAATATTTCCAGAGAACATTATCTGTGAACACAATTCACTATGCCATCCGCCACTGCCAGCTATAGTCCAAAGAAGGAGCTATATCTAAACTGTATCTCTTGCCAAGGCTTATTCAAAATTGACTGTGGCAAAGTGTAAAACCGTTTTGTAGTCAGATCAAAATGTGAAATTCTTTATCAAAATCAGGGACGCCATGTCATTCGTACTAAAGAGGAGAAGGCTGACTCAGGTTGCTATCAGCGCTCAGTTCAGAAGCCTGCATCTCTGATGGTATGGTGTGTGGTTGCATTAGTGTGTGTGGCACGGGCAGCTTACACATCTGGAAGGACACTATCAATGCTGAAAGGTATATCCAGGTTCTAAAGCAACAAATGCTCCCATTCAGAAAACTTCTCTTTCAGGGAAGACCTTGCATTTTCCAACATGACAATGCCAAAATACATATTGCATCAATTACAGCATCATGGCTGTGTAGAAGAGTCCGGGTACTGAACTTTTACCCATAGAAAAAGAAGATTGAGCAACTAGAATCATACATTAGACAAGACTGGGTTAACATTCCTATCCCTCAACTTGAGAAACTTGTCTCCTCAGTCCCCAGACGTTTTCAGACTGTTGTAAAGAGAAACGGGATAACTCTCAGTAGTAAACATAGCCTTGTTCCAACCTTTTTAAGATGTGTTGTTCAACCAATTTCTCTCTTTAAATGATGTATTGTCTCAGTTTGAACATGTGCTATGTCATCTTTGTTCTATTCTGAATAAAATATGGAATTTTTCGAATCATTGCATTACAATTGCTTTTACAATTTGCTCTCTGTCCCAACTTTTTTTGGAATAGGATGTATACATGTACATCCCAAAGCAGATTTGTAATTATAAACATCAACAGTGTCTCTGTCTGTGTGAGGAAACACACCCTAGCATCAGTCACTTTAAATTCTCTCAGGATGTACTGTGGCATGTTATACTCAGCCATGGGGTCCACTACAAAGTACTGATAGCGTGCAGACCGCTCTGATGGCCAGTACTGGTGGCACTTCTCCTGTAAAACACACAGAATATTTCCATTGTATAGACGGAATACTGGAATATAGAATATTGCTAATACAGTACTTATTCAGTACAAAATATTTTACAAACAGAATAAAATTTCAGAATAAAATACATAATGATGACTGCGGGCTTTTGCTACAAATATATAAGTCAGAGTCTTCAAAAGAACTGCAACTGATTCTCGAAGACATTAATGCAACTTGGAAACTGCCCAGTTTTGTTTTGACTGAAAATGAGACTGTGGTGATGTGTTCTTTACTAACATATCATTCATTCATTATCTTCCGAATAATCCACCTAGGGTTGCAGGCCACCTGGTACCCACCTGGGAATTCAGGGTGCCACTCCATCATATGGGACTCACACATGCACACACTAAGGGCCCATTTAAAACATCAATTAACCTAGGGGAGGAAAAGGAGCACCCAGATAAAACCCACATGGGGAGAACATGCAAACACCACACAGGAATTTCCAGAGTCGTCCCAGCCGGTTATCAAACCATGGTCCTTCTTGCTGTCAGACGACAACACTACCCGCTGTGGCACAGTTCTTCCAACATACAGGTGGTCATTATAATTAATAAAAAGATTTTATTAAAAATCCAATTTCCTATTTTTATACCCGGATTTGTCAAACTGAGAAATTTCTGTGTGGCATTTGCATGTTCTCCCTGTGCGTTTTCTGCATTTCAAATACATGCATGTTAGGTAAATAGGTGTATCTAAATTAGCGCTTCGTGTGTGAATGTTTGTGTGGCTGCGTGTGCTCTACACTGGAGTGGCGCACTTTCTAGGGTTGTTTATGGATTAATCGGAAGATAACGAATGACACACACAGAAATTGTGTGTGTGTGTGTGTAACTAACCCGTCCCATCTCTCTAAGTTTAGTGAGCATGACTACGATGGTGGAGTTGTGTTCCCACAACATTCTCCAGTAATCCTCAGCTGTCTCAGGTAGAGGACCCTGTGTAGCGATGTACGCCCTCTGTTGCCTGCAGAGAAAAAGAGCATGAGTGAGAGCAGAGAAACTGAACTGAATCTCTTTTTTTTTTGACTCGCTATGGTGACCACTGATAAAAAGAGAGGCCAAAAGACAAGGAAAAAGAAGATATAGATATTTATAGACCACTGGAACAAAGGCATGTTTACCCCTGAGTCACATCACCTATTCTTTTAATCACCCTCTTCATTCATGTTCTATAACTTTGTAATCCTAATCAAATTTGTGGGTAAACCGGTGCCCATCCAACAGCATAGGGCGCAAGATGGGAACAACTCTAGATAGGGTGCCACACCATCATAGGCCACACACACAAACACACAAACACAGGGGGCAATTTAAAGTGAGAAAACCCGAACAGATTTAACAAGAACATGCAAATTCCACACAGAAAGCACCCAGAATGCCTCATACCTCAGGAATAAAACATTTATGTTGGGAACCGGCAGGACTAGACAGTCAACTTATATGCTGTCCTTGCTTTGTGATGGCTGACTCCATAGCTTTCTCCAGTGCCCTCTGTCTCATGTTGCTTCTTAGCAGCCTGGTCCCCGATTAAACAAACTGTTGCAGGAACTGTTTTCCATCAAGACCCATCATTTTTATGTTAACAGAGGCTTTTGGCGGATGGTTTTTGAAGTCCTCATGGCCCGTAGTTAGGGCTTGACAGTGAAAACATTGAACAATGGATTTCTTTGTCAGTTAATATACAAGTCCAAGAAGATAAACATTCATTCATTCAGTCTCTTCTGTTTAATCCACACACGTTTGCGGGCCAGCCAGTGCCCACCCAGCAATTATGGGCATAAGTGCAGAAACAACCATAGACTGGACGCACAAACTAAGTGCCAATTTACCTGTATGTCTTTGCAATGCAGAAGGAAACTGGAACACCCAGAGAAAACTCGCACAAACACGTGGAGAAATGCAAAGTCATTCAGTAATTTATTTTCTTTTCCAGTTAATACACATGGGGTTGCGGCTAGCCAGTGCCCATACGAAGCCTATGGGCACAAGTGCAGGAACAACCAAAAACATGGTGCCAATCCCCAGTAGGGTGCACACACACACACAATATGTGCCAATTTAAAGACACCAATTAAGCTAGCATGAATGTTTTTGAAATGAGAGAGGAAACCTGACTTTTTTGGAATTGGGGTTTGAATAGTTTTTTACATATCTAAATCAGAAGTAGCTCTAGCTCTGGTCACACAACACAGCACAGTGTTCATTTAAGTGCAATTATTCTCTAATTTATTCACTTCTGGAGTGCTGTGGTGACAGTGTGAATGCACACACACACACACACACACACACTTGCTACCAGTTTCTGTCATTTTATTATTAGATTTATCCTAAATTATTTCTGTTTATTTTTTTCTGTCATATGAAAAGCTCTTCTCTTGAAATCTGCTGCCATATTGGCTCTGTGAAGCCATGCAATTACAGTTAATTAAGTACTGAAGTAACCTTAACACAGTGGTAGAGAAAAGAGCACGCGTGTGGATACTAATCCTGGAGAATACGTCAGTTATAACACTCGTGATAATTGAGCTCGTACCTGTATCCGTCTATAAAGCTGGCGTTGACGTAGTCGGAGCCCTCCACTCCTCGGATGGGCTGTAAACCCACGCGTGTGCTCTCGTACGGCATGATGTTCACTAGCCTGTTTTTAAACTTGTTACACGGCAGGTTGGCACTTACAAATCGGGAGTTGTGCGCTCTTGCATTTGCTAACCGCTGAAAAAATGGGCACAGGACAGAATAAAAAAAGACATTTCATCTTTAAAATACAATCTTCAAAATGACATCTAATACACGCTGTAAGGGGACAGATGCTGTCGTCAACCACCAGAGGATAATGTGTGTAAAATCATTAAGCAGCTCAGATATGAGATTAAGTGCCCCACTGTTATTAAAATGTTAGTGACGAAGCTACCCCCAGCCGAATAGCAATAAGGTGGTATGGGGTGAAACCCAGGGGTAATCCGAGGCAGGAAAAGTGGAAGAATTGGTGGGATTATTTCATCTCTCTATCTCTCCTCATTTCCTCCTCTGATTCCTACAACCCCTTTCTGTGTACACTGAGTGCTTTGCAAGCAGCATTCCAAAGTCAGTTGCGCCACACAGTCAAAATCGGGAGTACTGCTGCTCGCGCTACCCACTTCTGGAATGTATATTGCTCCAAAGCACTTGTCTCTCAGTCTCCCGTCGCATTTTTTGTTTCCCTCTTTTAAGGCATGCTGCCTTCCATGCTTGAAGTGCTTTTTATTTCAGTTAATATTTTAATCCCTATCTGAACACATGTCCCAATTTCATAAACATGTTCCTTATGTCTTTTCTTTGAGTTGCGTTGTTTTAAAAGCATCTTCTTTGTGTTTTCCGTTATATTTATTATTTGCTGACATGCACTTTGGCACTGTCATATTCTAGCAGGCTAACACTGTATGTCTTCCACTCCCACCATGGCTGATCTAGGTTCATGCCCAGCCACGGGCTGAGACGGGTATAAACACAGCCACGGGTATAGTCTTTTAATATTTATTTTCAGTATTTGGGGGTCTTATAGCCCCATTTAAGCTTGCCAGTTGTTGCCAAGTGGTTCAACCAAGTGGTCCTATAACACACATTGCTCATAATGAATGTCTGTTATTTTAAAACTGAAACTTGTGCTAATACGTATAATACATTAGGGGTAAGGTTAGATTTTCGGGTTGGGTAAGGGAAGTTACTGTAAGGAATATTCTATGAGTAGTGTGGCGTTTAAACAATATACAAATAAATGTATATAATCTCAAGATTAAAGATCTTGAACCCAGAACATGGAAAATGTAGGCAGTGGTAAGTAAACACCTACAGTACAAGCCAGTCATCATTTCAATACTGTACACACTAAACAGAAACAGCTGTATGTCATTCAACATGACAGCGTATATGTAAGGAACTAGCACAGAATATCGGTGGAACTGCTGCAACGGACCTTGGTTGACTTGCATATGAAAGAGAGAACTGAATTATACAAATGAGACAAAAAGAGTCTGTGACTTCTTAAGACAATCAATCCAATATTTAATATGTAAGTGGTGAAAGTATGTGCACCTTTCAGTAGCTGGTGAGACAGCTGGTGGCTTTGTAGCAGTAACTGCAGATATACATTTGGGATAATCGTTGATTCATCATGCACATCAGCTTTGATGAATATGAGGCCATTAATACCGGAATCAGCTCTGGTATGTTGATGTGTTTTCTAGCTTCAGGTACTTTAATATTTCTACTGAATTAAGGGCAGCAATTCTTTAACAAGTCTTTGGTAGACAAACGTGTGTGTTTATGACAGTTGTCTTGCGACATGACCCACATTCTCTTCAGAATTCATTGTTCCATCAATGATGGCAAGCTGCCCTGAACCAGATGCAGCAAAACAGGTTAATAATATGATACTACTATATGATGTGCAGGTACAACTATACTGTTGTTCAGTGTTCGTCTGATCGTGCAATCATTAACATTAACCTTAGCTAGAGTGAAAGAATCACTACTTGCTTTGTAATTGGGTGGTACGGTGGTGTGGTGGGTAGCGCTTTAAACTCAGTTAGAAGGACCATGGTTCGATCATCTGAAATATTTCTGTGTGGAGTTTGCAGGGGTTTCCTCTGGTGCTCTAGTTTACATGCACCTTATGTTAATTTTGGTCTCTAAATTGGTCCTTAGTGTGTGAATATGTGTGTGCCCTATGATTGAGTGGCGTCCTGGCTATTATTCCTGCCCTAGAGTTGCTGTGTGGGCATCCCTTAATCCCGTGTGAATTAAGTGTAAGATAATGAATAAATGCCTGAAAGTACCTTGGGTATATAAACTTTACCACTGTATGGAAAATGTAGTATCTTTAAATTATCTAGCATGCCTGTTTTTGGAATGCAAGCAGAAGCTGCAGCCACCCCAGGAAGCCCACACAGACACGGGAGCGCGTGCAGACATTCCTACCAGGCAATCAAACCAGGACCTTCTTACAGTGAGACAGACAGTACCACCATTATCCCCCTATCCTGTAGTTACTTCAGCTTGTCATCGAGACTTGAGATCTGCCTTGTGAATAACTGAACTATAATAAGAAGTGGAGGTGTGATACAAACGTGTATGTGTAGCTCATTATCACTCCATGTGCTGACACACTCACTTTAAACTCGTGCTCCATTGCGCTGATGTTGTCAGGAGGCTCGGTCTGGGCGAGTTTCTGGATGTAGGCGTAGAGGTTGCGCGCAGGTACCTCTGTGTTGCCGCAGGTAACGGCTTCCATCAGCGCCTCGTATATAAAGATGTACTGCTCCTCCGTCTGCACCATGTAGTTCCTCTGAGAGCGCATCAGTGTCACGTGACCGTACACGTCCACCGTCTTCTCCTGCTTTACGCGCTCCAGCATGGCGTCGATTACAATAAAGCAGCCGGTACGCCCCACACCCGCACTAACATAGACAGACGGAAAGTGTACGCAAAGATGCACATTCATGATGTCCCACATCAAACTAGACTCATTTTTTAAATAGTTTTCATTTATATATTCATGCAATATTCATGAATATGCAAATATAAATAATTATCGCAAATATCATTCACCCGTTCACCCGGCAACTCTGGACTAGTCACTAAGGGACACTTTACAGAATTCATCTAGCATGTATGTATTTGGAATGCAAGAGAAAACTGGAACACCCAGAGAAAACCCATGCGAACACGGGGAGAACATGCAAACTCCACACAGAAATTTCCCATGTTTCCTCCACCCATGGCTCGAACCCGGGTCTATCTTGCTGTGAGGTGACAGCGCTACCCACTGCACCATCATCTATACTATAAAGTATACAGTGTTTTAAAGTGCAGGACTATATATGACCCAGGTGGGTTTTCTGCAAAGTAACGATGTATAGTAAAGTACTGGTGTGATATTCTGTACCTGCAGTGCACTAAAATCGGTCCAGCGTCTGGAGGATTACAGGCTTTGACTCTGCGCAGAAAGGCCAGGAAGGGCGTGGGGTGTTCTGGTACCCCATGATCCGGCCAAGCTGTGAACTGGAACTGTCGTACCTCCCGTTTCTCACTGCTGCCACTCTGCTCAACACATACACACATACACATATACACACACATATAAAAGTAAACAAGTGAGACAGACCAAATAAACAAGTGCAGGCATAACAAATAAGTGAATGTATTCACCTTAAAGAGTGCAAAGGTCCTGACGCAGTAAGCAGCAAGCTCTACAGTGTCCAAGACAGACACCTGCATGGGACCGTACGTCTCTGTGCCCCGACTTGGCCAGTACTGATCACATTTATTCTGCACACAGTGTAACAACCTTACTGTAACATCTTAAGGGGCTTTCACATGATAAGCAGCAAAACCACAGCGGGGTTCCGCTTTCTCGTACCCACTTTCATAAACTTGATCAGAGCTCACCTCCTGTAATGTGGGCAGACCTCTTTGAGTAGCCTACATTTTTATTTTGGTTTAAGAATGATAAGAAAGCCAAAACTCAACAAAAATCCTTAAATTAATAAAAAAAAAGTTCAAATTGAATTCTGTTATCAATAAATTATTAAAATATTTTAAACAGCAAAGATCGTTTTCCCTACATTAAACATTCCTTCCTTTATTTTTAACCTATACTTATTTTTTATGACGTGAACAAAGTTAATTGTTTCTTAGTTCCTTAACACTGTGTGTGTGTGTGTGTGTGTGTGTGGGTGTGGGTGCGTGCGCTCACCCGCGATTTCTCCTCCAGTTTAGTGATCATAATGATGTTAGCCGTGTGCTGCTCCCACACCGTCCTCCAGAAGTCACTGATGGTATCTGGCATGGGTCCCTGAGTGGCGATGTAGGCGCCTTGTCGCCGGTACCCGTCTATGAAATTAGCATTGATGTAGTCGCCACCTGACTGACCTGGACAACAAGAGCAAGAGAAATAACTTAAGAAATTATTCTATAGCAAGCCTACTAATATTTACACGATAGAATGATTATGTCATAAATAATAAGCAATGAAAAGGTTAATTTATTTATTTTCTTCCGCTTAATCCACACGGGCCCACCACTGCCCACCCAGAAACTCAAGGGCAGGTACAACCATAGACAGGTTGTCAATCAATCATAGGGCACACACTCCTAGTCATACATACGTTCAGACACACAAGGGCCAATTTAGAGTCATTGATTAACCTAGCATGCATGTCTTTGTAATGTAGGAGGAAACTGGAGCACCCGGGGAAAACCCATGCAAAGACGAGAAGAAAATGCAAATTTCCCCAGAAATCTACAGAGTCGGCCCACCTGGGGATCAACCCTGGGTCCTTCTTGCTGTGAGGCCATAGCGCTACCCAGTACACCACCTTGCCACCCCAGTGAAAATATTTATAGATAAAGACGCTGAAGTTAGGTATCAAATTCACATTAAAACAGCTGACAAGAGATAAGAAGTCATGTGGCAATAAGGAAATGAGGTAGCATTGACCTCTCACATATTGCACGTGAATCCTGAACATCAATATTCATTCGTTGGCGCACAAGCTCCACCTTGTATAAAACATGATCTGCATTAAAATCAAGCCCCCCAATACCCCACTCACCCTAGTACACTCACCATCACTGTTAGACAGCACCACTCTGGTGTGGTCATATGCGATGACATTTGCATAACGGTTCTTTGGTTTATTAATGTCCAGGTTTGAATGGTCCCAAGAGAACTGCTGCCCAGGGTCAAGAGACTAAGAGTGAAAAGAAATGACAAATGACATACAATCTCTTAAACCTACATGTAAGATCATCCTGAGCAATCGGTCAATGCCAACTGACAAACACATGGTGATTGGCATGATCTTAAATACAGTTTCAAGAGGCTGAAATTAAAACTATATAATTCCCAGACACAGAAGTAGACTATCTTATAGAATAGTTATAGTAACTCTGCTGGGCAAGACTTGAGGAAATACACATAGGACAAGACAATAGTTACATTTGTACAGACTAAGGGTACAACTGTACATGCGTGGCTCTGTACAGAGTGTGGAGGCCAAGCGAGCATGCCATGAGAGATGGCAATCTCCTCAAGCACAGAAGGATACGTGAACACACAGCTTTTACTGAACACGGTGACCAAACTAAAGATTCATTCCTTCAATCATTGTCTTCCGCTTAATCCACCTGGGGTCCACCTAGAAACTATGGGCACATAGGCAGGAACAACTGTAGATAGGGCGCCAATCCATAGTAAGGCATACACACACCAACTTCACACTCTTAGGGCCATTTTAGAAACACTATTTAACCTAGCATGCATTTATGCAGAATGCGGGAGGAAACCTGAGCACTCGTAAAAAACCTGCGCAAACATGCAAAACGCGAACATGCAAACTCCACAGAGAAATATCCAGTCATCCCACCAGGCAATTGAACCTGGCTCCTTTTTGCTGTGAGGCAACAACGTAAGGACCTTGAAAACAGACAGAGACACAGTCCAAAACATGCATCAGGTCCCAGATGCACAAACAAGCTAAGCGCATAGATAACCCAACTAGGAAATAATGAAAACCCAGTGCTTATATAGGGTGCAGTGATTCACAATAACCGTGGCCAGATGATGGTGGAAAGCCAGATGATAAGAAAGGCTGTGTTCCAAAAACAGAAGAATCAAAGTGCCTCAATGTCTCCATGAAAAGAAAAAACACAAAAACAAAAAACAGGTGACTGCGGTCGAGACGTGACACCTAACACAAAGAGTTCCAGTCTAAAAGAACAGAAAAATCCCAGACCACAGAAATAAAAAAATACGTAAATTAACAGAAGAGGCAAGCACGTGCAAAACGTGAATACCTTACACCAAGCCCAAAAAACACTAAACATACTAGAACATAAAGTCAATGACATTATACTCAGTGTTCTGTAATCAATCATAAAGGTGGCCAGGTATTCCTAATCCTGTGTATTTGGCGATGCCAGTCTTGTCGCAGTGCGACTACATGTTACAGATTTTGTTACACTTTGTTACATTTTGTTACCTCATACTCCTGAGAGAACCCCAGGCACTCGTTGGCTTTCTTTCTCTCGATGTAACTGGGCAGTTCCGAGACAGGAACTGGAGGATGAATGGTCATACCTGCAAATCAAAAAGCACAAGGTAAACCTCTGATCAGCCTACACACGGGATACAAACTCGGTGAATGTAGTGATGATGCTTCCTGAAGCATTCAATTAAATTAGTTTGAAACAGAAAGCAGCTTTATATTCAAGAATGATGATGATAGAGTGAGCGAGAGAGTGAGAGTGAGAGAATAAGAGAGAGAGAGAGAAAGGTTTAGCAGTTGTCAGTGGTTATTAACATTCCATCTCCAGTGCATTATGGATGAAATCAGAGGATAGTTATTTAGCATTGGTTTATTTGCTTGTCTTTAGATTGTGATAAAATCCGAAATGTGTTAGTCGATAAAACAATGAATAATCCCTGTATTAGGAACACCTGGCTAATAACCGATTGGTCTACCTTCCGGTTAATTACAGTACAGCAAGAAGTCATTAGGAAGCAGACGCCAAAGTAGAAAATGTCCTCCATGAACAAATTGACCCATGCAAACTGCAGCAGCTCTTTAATTCTGCCTAGTTTTTTTAATGCTCAAATATCAGGTCAGACGTGGTGGGCCACTGTACTCCTGGTACTCCCGTGGTACGAGAAATGTATTAAATTACCACATCTCTGAGGTAGTAGAAATAATATTATATTTATATGGATGAGTGGCCTGTGCACCATATATATAAGAGTCAATTGCACTGTTAACACCAATTGGAGCACTTTAAGTTATGATCATATGCCACTACGAGGTGTTCCTATTTCAGTGACTATTCATTATAAAAACAAACAACCCCAACTAACTTTGTAATCGACGATAACCACAGGAGCGTAAACCTGGAAAGGACAGATGACTATGTTGATGATTTTCATAATATTTGTGAATGCTGTTCCTTATTAAAGAGATAAAACACACACAGGCATTAAGTGCAAGAACAGAGGTGATCGGAAGCCAATGCCAATTACCAGGAGTCGGGAAGTTGATTCTGCGAAGCTCTACAGGGTCTGAGGGATGCTGCGAGCTCATAGCTTTACCACTACTTGGGAAGCTGCACTTCCTGCCCTCTAATTCCGCTCGTTTCCTGTTTGAGGAAAGCACAGTAATGTAATGTAAGCACGCTGGAAATATTTAGTATTTTAATTTTAATCCCATTATTCCATTTTGTTTTCTCTGACCTGTCTGGTTTGCTGGTACGTATCCGGATCATAAGAGAAGAAAAATAATCCATAAAATGATTCACACTGTGCATTTAGACATCAACATGAAGCTTAAAATATATTATCCATTCATTATCACATTTATTTTACCTCTTAAACAAAAGGATAAGAATGACGATGCTTATTATAAAGATGACAGCCAGAACTGGTCCCACCACCCAAAGCAGCCCTTCCTCCTCATCTACGATAGGCTGAGGCTCCATGTCAGAAAAGGTCACAGGGTCTGAAAACGGGCTGGTTGAGTACACAGTCTGCAATAAATCACAAATTTAAAAAAATCACAATGATGATGACAGCAAGATGCAGAATATTGACGTATAGATACAAGAGCTATATATATATATATATATATATATATATATACTGCATACTGTATACTGTATGTATATATAATAGAGAGAGACAAAGAGAGAGAGAAAGAAAGACTTACATTCTGTCCCAGCTCTAAAATGGCCATAACGAAGCACACATACTCCTGTCCGCTGAGAAGCTGTCGGTTCAGAAACACTCCATACACGCGGCCGTCTCCCAGTTTAAACTCTGAAGGAAGGACCTGAAAGTAGGCAGTGATGTAAGGCTTCGGGTCGGTTTGTCTCCGTAAACGTACAGAACGGCTCGTACCGTTGATCATCCTCAGAAGCTGAAACAGGTTAAAACAGAATATAAAGAAAAATATACAAAAATGAAATACTCTCAAAGAATATTCTGTGAAATGTTTGGGAATTCTGTACCTCGTCTAAATTCATGTCATCTGGATCACTCCATGGATTTTGGAAGTTCCCTCCTCTCTGCCTCCTCAGTGGCACGACGACGATATAGAAACCCCTAAACATCACACACAGTGTTTTATACCTTCTGGTGCTTGTGATATTCCTCTAGATAATATTACACACAAATAATAATCAATGCCTTAAAAGAGGTCTAGGAAGATAGAACATCCGTCACCTCATCAGGAGCATGGCCAGACCTTGTAGTGAGATTATACAAGCACATGGAGGCCACTCATACTAATGAGCCTTATTTTAACTTTCATTCATTCATTCATTCATTTTCTATACCCGGTTAATCCTAGTTTGAGGTCACAAGGAAGCCGGTGCCCATCCAGCAACTCTGGGCACAAGGGCTGGATCAACTCTAGACAGGGTGCCAATCCATTATATACACACACAATCCCACACGGGCAATTTAGAGACACCAATTAACTTATCTTTTATGTATCTGGAATGCAGGCGGAAACCGAGTGAATATGAAGAGAACATGCAAACTCCACACAGAACATCTCGAGTCGCCCTACCCGAAGTTTGAACCCGGGATCGTCTTGCTGGTAGGCCACAGAACTATCCACTGCGCCAACATGCCGCCCCCTCATTTTAACTTGTTTTGTGGAATTTCCAATGATGTTGGATCAGACTGTAATGAGCTTTTTCACTTTTATATTGAGTTTGATTCCAAATCCAGATCTCTATAGGAGATCCTCGCCACTGTCTTGCTCATCTGGGATAAAACGTTTTCTGTAAAGCTGCTTTGGGACAATGACCATTGGTAAAAGCGCTTTATAAATAAAATTGAATTTAATTGAACTGAACTGAATTGAATTGAATTGAATGAGATATTAATTTAGACTTAGGTTGATCATTTTTATCTTATTTTCAAAATAAAAAAATTCAACTGTTATATTTAATTCATTTAGATCAAGCATATGTTAGTTTAGTCTTGTCTATTTTTTAAACAGTGTAGATCACCTTCACACTTCAATAATGTACAGGGATTGGACAATGAAACTGAAACACCTGGTTTTAGACCACAATAATTTATTAGTATGGTGTAGGGCCTCCT
>JAOUQV010000028.1:4764703-4778988 GCA_028565295.1 Aspidoras spilotus | reverse complement strand
GTTGTGTGCATTGCAATATTTTGAGCAAAACTGTGCTCTTACCCTGCTAATTGAACCTTCACACTCTGCTCTTAATGCTCTTATTTAGCCATGAAACTTCCCACACTAAAATGACAGGTGTTTTAGTTTCATTGTCTAACCCCTGTAGATATAGACATGCAGGTAGTTTGTGTAAAAGCATAAGGTTCAGAGGACATAGTGAGGTGGAAAAGATTGACTCTATAATAAAAGGCAGAGGCCAAAGGAAGAAGATTTCTAATGGCTGCTTACAGGCAACTCATAGTCAGATAATTGAGACTCGTGGCTGACCAGGCTGATAATGGAGGTTTGTATTATTTACTCTTTCGAGTGTAGGCCATGGTTGATGGTTTGTTTCATTTTGCAGACTCAGAGGGTGACCCCATTGTGTTTAGAAGCTTGGAAGATACACATCATCATATTTGGTTTTGGTTGCTAGGCCGGAATGTGAAAAAAACACACCCCTTAATTGTCATACGGCGGAAAGGATTCGTAAATGGAATAAAGAATGAATAAATAAATAAAAACATAAATTGAATTACAAATATACCTAAAGACAAAATATTATAAAATAAATGAGGCATTAATAAAAATAGAAATAAACAAAATAAATTAATAGATTAATGT
The DNA here is from genome assembly GCA_028565295.1 of Aspidoras spilotus. Classification (NCBI taxonomy): domain Eukaryota; kingdom Metazoa; phylum Chordata; class Actinopteri; order Siluriformes; family Callichthyidae; genus Aspidoras; species Aspidoras spilotus. The sequence continues at coordinate 4,778,343 of JAOUQV010000028.1, read as the reverse complement.
GTGGATGCAGAAATAGTGTATAAAATATAGATATTATAGTTATTTATTTATACAGTGCATTTATTAATTTTTTTTATAGTTTATAGTCCAATATAAATAAATAGTATCTTTGTACTGCTCATTTCTTTTTTTCTTTGCTTCTTCATTTATTTATTATTTTCTTATTTTGGAAGGTTTGGTCCACCATACGTTACATTCATGGTTTGATAATGACTTTTGTTGAACATTTAATCACCACAGGACAGACCTATATTGTCATAATGTTATTATAATATAATATGTTAATGTTTTAATATTATTATATTTTCTATTTGTCATTTTTATCTGGTTAATTTTTCCTCTTTTATCTTTTAGTGCAGTCATAACTGTGGAAGCATTCATGGATATAGTTGGCACATTTAACCACTTGATTCCCAGTGATCAGTTGGAAGAGTCTCTGCTCCTTGGCCAAAACCTGGAATGTGAAGCGACTGATGAATTTCTGTCAAGCCACAGCCCGCCAGGAGACTCGCTGAGGAACATGCTCAGTGACAAAGATCCTATGTTTGGCTCTGCCAGTGCGCAGTTCAATATATTGGAAAATGAAGATGCAAACTTTCAGCTCTCCAGCTCATTAGGTGCAAAGTCATACTTTACTAATCCATAAAACATAAGATCAAGTTGTATACTGAATTCAAGTAATTAAATACAGGTATGCATGCTGTAATTTATCAAAATATGGACCCATCTGTTATTAGCCTGGTGTTCCTTATCTTATGATTATTCAGTGTAGATGACTCTTGTTAATTGACCTAAAATTTCATTAGAATACACAACAGACACATCAGACTGAGGAATATAGAGTTAAAATTTGTAGTGCTGTTATGTACAGTGGATATAAAAAGTCTACACACCCCTGTTCAAATGGCAGGTTTTTGTGATGTAAAAAATGACAGCAAGACAAAACGTTGTCCAACTTTACTGTGACCCATAACCTGTGACCTATAACCTGTACAATGCAATTAAAAAAACAAACTGAAACTTTTCAGGGAGGTGAAGTAAAAATAAACAACTGAGATAATATGGTTTTATAAGTGTGCACACCCTTTTAGAACTGAGGGTGTGCCTGTGTTCAGATTTAACCAATTACATTCAAACCCATGTTAAATTGGAGTCAGCACATACCTGTCACCAATTAAAGTGCCTCTGATCAACCCCAAATAAAAGTCAGCTGTTCTAGTAGGCTTGTCCTGACATTTTTGTAGCCACATCATCCAGCACAAGCCATGTGAGAGGGATCTCATTATTTAAAGATATCAGTCAGGTGAAGGCTACAAAAGAATTTCCAATTCATTAAATATACCATGGAACACTGTGAAGACTGTCATCATCAAGTGGAGAAAACAGTAACATTACCTAGGATGTCCGTCCAAAATTGATAAGACAAGAAGAAAACTAGTCATGGAGGCTGCTAAGAGGCCGACAGCAACACTGAAGGAGGTGCAAGAATTTCTGGCGAGTACTGGCTGTGCAGTACATGTGACAACAATCTCTCGTCTTCTTCATATGTCTGGGCTATGGGGTAGGGTGGCAAGATGGAAGCCTTAACTTTCAAAGAAAAACATCCAAGCCCGGCTTAATTTTGCAAAAAGACATCTGAAATCTCCCAAACACATCTGGGAAAATGTGACATGGTCTGATGAAACCAAGGTTAAACTTTTTGGACATAATTCCAAAAGGTATATTCAGCGCAAAAACAACACTGCTCATCACCAAAAGAACACCATACCTACAGTGAAGCATGATGGTGGCAGCAACGTCATCTTTCAGCACGACAATGACCCAAAGCACACATCTAAATCAACAAAAGAATGGCTTCACCGTAATAAGCACCTACCCAAAAAGACTGAGTGCTGTAATAAAAGCCAAAGGTGATGCAACAAAGTAAGGTTGCGCATATTTATTCAACCAGGTTTCAGTTTGTTTTTCAGTTGCATTGCACAGGTTATAGGTCACAGGTTATAGGTCACATTAAAGGCTGACAAAGTTGTAAAATATTTGTCTTGCTGTCATTTTTTACATCACAAAAACCTGGAATTTGAACATGGGTGTGTAGACATCTTATATCCACTATATTCTGGTAGAAGCAATCAAGTCATTCCGTGGAAATGATTGTTGTACTTTATAATAATAGTAATATGTAAAATATACATAATATAATAAACTGTAATTGGCATGGGTGTGCAGTGGGTAGTGCAAAAAAGGACGTGGGATATTTGTGTGTGAAGTTTACATGTTCCCGCCTATGTTTGTGTGGATTTCACGAATTGTAGAATCCAAATTATCCCAGACTTGTGTACTATGTTTATAACTTTGCGTATGGCTGTAACTTTTGTTCATGTCATTAATTGGCTATTGATGCTGATGCTACGCTGGGGGCAGTCGTAGGCTTGTGGTTAAGCAACCAGCCTTGCGACCGGAAGGTCCCTGGTTCGATTCCAAGTAGCGACAAGTCATGGTGGGCAAGGCACCTAACCCCCAGTTCCTCCCCGGGCACTGTGCTGGCTGCTCACTGCTCCGGGCATGTGTGCTCACTTCACCTGTGTGTTTATGTGTGTGTTTCACTGCACGGATGGGTTAAATGCAGAGCTGTGTGAAAGCATAGTGGCAAAAATGTATAACTTTCACTTTCAAAATGACATTAAACAATAAACAATCAATAAATATTAACACACAAATCTAGCAGGGATTTCAGGCAAATGGTGTTCATTTTTTTACTTTTCTTATTTGTTCTAGACAATGAGATGAATGCTTCAGGCTTCAGCCAGACCAGTGCTGATGGTTACAAGACTTCAGCAAATTGTCCAAGAGGCAGGCGGGATCTACAGAGAAAACAGACCGGTACAATTGCATGGAATTGCACACTTTTGCAAGTACAATTTGTATTAAAACTGAATGATTATAGGTTTTTAATAGTAAGAATTGTTTAATAAAATTTTCTATAGCTTAACAGTAAAACCTAAAGTACAGGTGCATCTCAGTAAATTATAATAGCATCAAAAAGTTCATTTATTTCAGTAATTTAATACAAACAGTGAAATGCATACAGTATATAGATTCATTACAAACACTATTTGTATTTCTAGTGTTTATCTCTGTTACTGTTTATTAAAAAAAGAATTATAATGCCTATATTTTGGCCTACTTAAAAGTATGTACAGTAATGCACTCCGTGCTTGGTCAGGGCTTGTTTAGTCTGAATTGCTGCATCAATGTGGCACTGCTGAGGTGTTATGGAATACCAGGTTGCTTTAGTAATATTTAGTTCGTCTGCTTTCTTGGGTCTGGTGGCTCTCATCTTCTTTTTGACAATACCCTATAGATTCCGAATGTGGTTTAGGTCAGGCGAGTTTGCTGGCCAGGCCAGTGATACTGTGGTTATTAAACCAGGTATTGGTACTTTTGTCAGTGTGAACAGGTGCCAAGTCCTGCTGGACAATGAAATCTCCATAAGGCTTGTTGGCAGAGGGAAGCATGAAGTGCTCTAAAATCTTCTGGTAGACGGCTGTGCTGACTTGATATAACACGGTGGACCTGCACATGACATGACTCCCCAAACCATCACTAAATGTGGAAACTTCACACTAGACCTCAAGCAGCTTGGATTGTGTTCCTCTCCACTATTCCTCCAGACTCTGGGACCTTGATTTCCAAATGAAATGCAACATTTACTTTCATCTGAAAACAACACATTGGACCAATGAGCAACAGTCCAGTTCTTTTTCTTCTTGGCCCAGGTAAAACTCTTCTGGCATTGTCTCTTGGTCATGAGTGACTTGTTACAAGAAATGCGACAGTTGTAGCCCATGTTCGGGGTACGTCTGTGTGTAGTGGCTCTTAAAGCACTGACTCCAGCAGCAGTCCGCTCCTTGTGAATATTCTCCAAATTTCTTAATGGCCTTTTCTTGATGATCCTTTCAATTCTGGGGTTATCCCAGTTGCTTGTGCAACCTTTTCTACCACATCTTTTTCCTTCCACTCAACTTTCCATTAATATGCTTGGATAGAGTACTCTGAACAGCCAGCTTTTTAGCAATGACTTTTGTGCCATACACTCTTTGTAGAGAGTCAATGACTGCCAGTGTCTTCCCCATGATTGTGTAACCTACTGAACCAGACTAAGGGACCATTTAAAACACTTAGGAAGACTTTGCAGGTGTTTTGTATTAAATATTAAAATTTGCTGAAATAATGATTTTTGGTTTTCATTGGCTGTAAGACATCATCTTCAACAGTAACCAAAATAAACACTTGAAATAGATCCGTGTTTGTAATAAATCTATATAATGTATAGATTTCAGTAGCTATGTTCACATGCGCAATCAGACTAAAAATGTAAGGAATTGGAAATCAAACAATCTGAATATGACTAGCATACATATGCACCAAGCTTTGTTTGGAATAGCAGCATTTTGACATGCGCAGTGGTGTAATTTACCTAAAACAAGCACAGAAGAAGAAGGAATTCCACCTGCGCTATAAACAAACCACCAATCGAGGAATCGCCACACATGTGCAGTAAGGTTATTTTCAGTCTCATTCTGAATAAGTGTGTACATGGATGTCTTTCCGAATAAGGATCGGCATAAACCACCCCTCTTTTTGATGATGGCCTAATTTATTGAGATGCACCTGTAAATGGTAAAATCAAATCCCATTGCTTTTAAAGAATGCTTAAATCTGTAATAGAACTTCTAAGTGATGAAATTGCTTACTGGCTTTGCTCAGGGTGTTAAATAATTATATGTTATAAACATATTATATTAGCATATAATATTATAATGTGTGGCATGAGTTATATCATAGAACCATTCATACTTCAAAGTGTATTCCTAATGTATGAGAGTGGTTGGTTGTCATAAATAAAAATTACCACTGCTTGTTTTTGTTTTCTAAGCATTTTCATCTAGGGGCCGAGGAAGAGGAGGACGGACAAGGCGCCCTGGTCCATTCAGAGGAGTCAAGCATTACGAAAAACCAGAACCGAGTAGCACCACGATGGCAGAGATGCACATAGAGAAACGGGAAGACCTGCTAAAACGTCGGTTTAACGTCCATGAAGTTGATCCATCGATGAATCCTGTGGTTGTGTTGAGGCGTTTAACCGTGACAGTAGGGGGCTTCAGGATTGAACTGCTGCCTGGACCTTCTCACACATCTGGATCATTTAATACAGACACACTTCAGTCTCTAAGCTTCCAGGATAACTCTATGACCACTGAAAGCAATGGGTTTGATTCTGAACAGGTTCAGGCTTTTGAATTGCATTCGACCCCAGAAGTTGTTGAAGAGGTTAATGTCATTGAACATGTGGCTAATGATATTCCAATGGATTTAGGCCCATATGTAAATCCAAATGAAGTTCAGCACACAAATGGTGCAACAGGGGTAACAATGACCTCTAAAGACAATGACCAAAATGATAATGAAAAGCTGACTGATGACAAAATGGAAAGAAAACATCTCAAAACAGACAAAGGCACTGCTAAAAAGCTGAAGCCTAACCAGCCACTGAGTATAACCAAACACAAGCACATTAGCAAATCAGCTATCCTGCAAAAGGGGTCCAAGCTTCATAAACCACTTGATGGAAAGGTGCAAAAATCTTCATCAGAATGTCACCAAGGCATCAAAAACAAATCAGATTGTGTAGACCCAGAACAGCAAGGTGTGTCAGTCAAACACAAACAAGCCATGAAACCACAAAAGGAGCAAATTCGTGATCCAGGGAAACACAGCACCAGCTCTTCTGTTCAACGTTCTCCAATAATAAATAGAAAAGTGTCCACTGATTCCAGTCCTGGTAATAGGGTGTTAGTAAATAAATCTCCCCCTGCAGTAAAGAAACCACCAAATTCCTCACCAGCAGGGATGAAGCAAAGTCAGTCAATGAAGGATGGCTCAGAAGTGGAAGAACAAGAGTGTACAAAAATCAAGAAACCAGAAAAGATCTTGCAAAAACAGAGATGCAGAAGCAGCAGGAGTATTTCTATAGATGAACCGGAGCTGTTTATCCCTGATAATGCTCCTGTGGTAAAGAAAGGGCCTGCAGAGGGGGAACCTACACCTGCTTCTGAAAGCGAAACAGCATGGGATTCAAGCAAACAATGTGGATTATGTAACAAACCACACAGTAATAGGTATACTTCATTTTCATCCAGAATAATAACCAATTCTTTAGGCAACACATAAATGTGTTGTATTATATAACATGCTCACTGCTTGAATCAATCACTTCTATAAAAATGCTCTCTGAACCCTAACAGTAAAATGTGCATTGGGTACTGTATATTTTGGTATATTTTTATATATTTTCTGCTGTAATCCTCCTGCTCCTATATGTCATCTAATTAACTGGGTGTGTTAATGCATGCAAAACAATACATGTGACAGGGTTACTCCTGGAGCTATACTTTTAAAATTGCTGCCATTTACTTACTCCTCCCAGATCAGTGCTGTAAGTAACAGAAAGTCTACTTTCAGATTCATGGTAGGCTGTGGGCGCTGTGATGACTGGTTCCATGGTGACTGCATTGGGCTGGACCTCTCTAAAGTACAACAAATGGAGAAGGATGACCAGGAGTTCGTATGTCTCAAATGCTGTGCCAATGAAGGTGGGAAAGGCAAAACTGAGAACACGGACAACAGTGCAGTTCCAGATCAGAAACAAGGCTCAGAAGTAGCCATCACGGCTGGTGGAATCCGACCCTTTAGGAAGGTAAGAGTTCTGTTCCTAGATCATAATCATTTTCATTTGGTCATAAACATTTGGTTTCTTTACTTAAATATAGTATCTGGTTTTGGTAACGTGGCAGTAAATAAAAGTGAGAAAATGGCAGCGCTTATACCTGCTAGCGTTTGTGTTCCTGTTAAAGCTGTTAATCTGTTAGAGATAAGAATTCGTAAATGACCTCTCTTCAGTGTCACCATTGCTCCTTTGTCCTGCCACAGATGTCATCACGGTTCGCACAGAAAATCTATTCTATGGTTCTCACTGTGAACCTTTGAGTTCCAAAACATATTTTTGTTAATGATAATGAAAGGGTTAAAAATGTTTTATGAACCAGTGCTAGTTTAACTTTGGAGGAAATTGTCAAAGAAGTTTGTCTCTGTCACAACATGATTTTTTCATGTAAACTGAGAAATCACAGCATGAGGGAAACCTGGCAGTTTATCACTGATGAAGAGTCCCAATTTGTGATTGTCACAGTTGACTCTCGTATTAGGTGTTGACCTGTGTATTGTATAGCAAATGGCAACATTTACCAGGTATAGGTGAAATTATCCACTGCGTGTGGACGGTTATTTAGAGTCTAAAAGAACACCAGGATTGGCAAATTTGCCACTGGCGCCCTGTGCTCTTCACAGATGAAAGCAGGTTCACACTGAGCACATGTGACAGACGTGACAGAGTCTAGAGACGCCGTGGAGAGCGATCTGCTGCCTGCAACATCCTTCAGCATGACCGGTTTGGCAGTGGGTCATTAATGGTGTGGGGTGGCATTTCTTTAGAGTGCCGCACAGCCCTCCATGTGCTCGCCAGAGGTAGCCTAACTGCCATGAGGTACCGAGATGAGATCCTCAGACTCCTTGTGAGACCATATGCTGGTGCGCTTGGCCCTGGGTTCCTTCTAATGCAGGACAATGCTAGACCTCATGTGGCTGGAGTGTGTCAGCAGTTCTTGCAAGATCAAGGCATTGAAGACTGGCCCGCCGTTCCCGAGACCTGAATTGGATTGAGCACAATTGGGACATCATGTCTCGCTCCATCCACCAACGTCACATTGCTACACAGACTGTCCAGGAGTTGGCGGATGCTTTAGTCCAGGTCTGGGAGGAGATCCTTCAGGAGACCATCTGCCACCTCATCAGGAACATGCCCAGGCGTTGTAGGGAGCTCATACAGGCATGTGGAGGCAACACACAATACTGAGCCTCATTTTGACTTGTTTAAGCACATTACATCAACGTTGGATCAGCCTGTAGTGTGTTTTTCCACTTTACTTTTGTGTGTGACTCCAAATCCAGCCCTCCATTGGTTAATACATTTGATTTTTATTGATGATTTTTGTGATTTTGTTGTTAATACATTTAACTTTGTACAGAACAAAGTATTCAATGAGAATTTCATTCATTCAGATCTAGGATGTGTTATTTAAGTGTTTCCTATATTTTTTGAGAAGTTTGTGTTTGTTTGTTTGTGTGTGTGTGTGTACACCCTGTAGTACAATCAAAGAACTAGTTACCAATGTTCAGGACAATTTAACAGGACAGGCATCACACTAGAGATGCTTTGTGCTGTTTTTACGCCATATACTAGCATGGTTATTCTTTATAGACTTACAGATAAACTGTTGCATATCTGAACAAGCAGCATCCTGGTGAATTATAACATAATAAACAAATAAATATAGGATTGTGCTATAAGAATTAGCAGTGAATACTACTGCTATGGCCTTTTTTACGTACCCCTTATTTATTACTTATGCACTGCATGAGAATTCCCCATGCGATGGATCCTACTGTACATGGTGGAAAGAATACACAAGGGGTTGTGTGATGGCAAGTGTTGAGAACATAATTTGCAGAGCTGCCTTGATAAAACTAAGACTATGGTGAGGGCATAAGTGATTATATTTATAAAGTGTTGAAATAAAAATTTTAAATGAACTGTATGTGTAACCCTAACCGTAGTTCATCATTAAACACTGAAAAATATTTTCACTGTCTCTTTCTCTGTTAAAACAAAGGTTTTAGAGGATTAACATATTACAAATATACATTTGTATTGAATTTTTTTAAGATTTCTTACTTTCCGGAAATAATTTTTAATTTTAAGTGTTTTGCATAATTCAAAACCCTAATCCCCTTAAAGGTGTTTGTATGCACTAGATCGGGGTGTTCAAACTTAAAAAGATGAAAATATGTGGAGGTCGACCATTCAGCTTGATAATTTTCGAATGATTAGCATTAAATGCATAGGAAATATTATATGAACATTTTTAGTGCAAATGACAAACTTTATATTTAACACAGAACACAAATAAATTTAACAGTATCACACATTATATATTTACTTACATATTATTTATTACATATTATTTACTATGCTCTCACTATAAACTTTTAGATTCAAAACCATTTTAACAGGAAAATAACACTGAGTTTTCCTATTCAGAAATACAAAACATTTGGAAAAAAATAATTTCCCTGGGATTTTAGATTTTATTCAACTCATAAAACTGAAACAACTTAAACTCCATTACTGAGATTACTCAGCTGCTGTAAATATGTCTACTGCCATCTTCTGGTCATTTAAAAAAAATTGGTCAGCAGTTCTGACTAGCCACACACCATTGATTTTTATGACAGAGGCTGCGGGCTGGTGGAAATTTGAACACCCCCTGGGCCAGATTTTGTACATGCCTGCACTTAGATGGACCAAAACATCTGCAATTAGGCATTATGCAAATTTGATTGAGTAGTTTGTGTGTCGATATGATACAGTAAGCAGGAGTGTAATTATTCTGTCGCTTTTAGGACTCTGGAGAACGGAGGTCATCAGTGGATTCAGTGCATAAAACAGGTATGAATTGTATTTCCCTTGCATGCAAGGAATAATCCACTGAAGTTCAACGAATACTTATTTTGATTATTCTAGGGTCAACGTCAAAGCATGAGGAAAAGAAAGCTAAAATTTCTCTTCCAAGCTCAAAGAAACCATCCACTGGCCAGATCAGGAGAAGTGTCCGAGACTCACTAGAAGATATTCTTCTGAAAAGGTATTACTGTACTAAACATTTTCTGTAAGCTTGTACTGTGATTTTGGCAAATGTAGCACAAAAGACTTACAATATGGAACAATGGATTCAGATGTTATTAATAAAATATATTTTTTTGCAGGTTGAAGCAATCTGACCTGAAGATTTCAAAAGAGAAGCCAGTGGAATTGGCTAAATGTACAGAAAAAGAGCTGTTTGCACTCTTTCAAGGTGTCGACAGCAAGTACAAGAACAAATACCGAAGCTTGATGTTCAATCTCCGAGACACAAAGAATAACGTAAGAGCTTTTTTTAACATGGTCCCACCAGTTCCTCTGTTGCAATAATAATAGATTTATTTAGTCCTACTGATTTTCTTCAGTCTTGCACACACTCTTCAACTTCAAAATTGCCTTCCAGGTTTTATTCAAACGTGTTCTTAAAGGTGAAGTTGCCCCTAAAGATTTAGTTCGTATGAGTGCAGAAGAACTAGCCTCCAAGGAACTGGCTGCTTGGCGACAACAGGAAAATCGACATGTAATTAGAACATTCATGTCCAGAAAACAAAAATATATACTATATCTTTAGTGATATTAGATTTATTTCACTGTTGATACTGTTTTTGCAGACAATTGAAATGATTGAGAAAGAACAGCGGGAGGTAGAGAGACGACCAGTCACCAAAATCACACACAAAGGGGAAATTGAAATTGAGAACCAAGAACGTGCAAAAGCCCCGGAGGTCATGGTAAGATGGAACGAGCATCCTTTGTTTGGTATGTTCAATGATTTTGTCCAAATAATTGTAAGACATATCTATTCCCCCCAGCCTGATCCAGTCCCTAAAGCAGTTGAGGTTCCTGAGGAAAAAAACCCAGAATTAAAACCTGAAACCCCCAAGAGAACTAAAGATACAACAAGCTTGCACAAGTCTCATCTTTTTGATCTTTACTGCAAGATCTGCACAGGTAACACTTAAACTTTAAAAATCTTTAAAAGTATCATTGATTAAAAAAAAATAATGCATTGCTTTTCACTCATTAAGGTCGAATGGCTCCACCAGTCGAAGAGGCGACTGTTAAGGCTGTCAAAGTCGCCACAACAGTCGTTAGAAGGCAGTCCGCAGTTACAGAAGGAGAGAACCATGAACACACACCCAGTTCTCCTCCACCTGTTGTTCCATCAGCCCTGGTGGATGACTTGTCTCTAAGAGCAATGGAGGAAGGGCTTCTCAACTTCCCTGCATATGAGTCAAAGTAAACAGCTCTCTTGAAACAGCACTTTTGAAACACCTTCAGCTTGTTAATCTTCTGTATAAGAACCATAATATATAAATCAGGCTTTTTATTGTTCTATATTACATTTGTAGTTTTGTGGTTTGAGTATTATGTATTATTTATTATTATTATTGTTTCTAAGCCAGTGAGGGTTGCATTAGGATGGGCATCTAGTGTAAAACATACCAGGCTATATCGCATGTGACTCGCTGCGGCGACCCCTGGTGGAGGGGAAAAGGCAAAATTAGTAATGACAAGCTCTAAAATGCAGGTTTATAGTAGTATAATAAATGACTTTATCTTGTACGGCTGCACTGGAAACTTTGTGTTTAAACTGTAAGTTTACTAAGTCTTACTGAGAATCATTAGCTTCCTATAAACTGAACACTGCTTGACAAGGTTAGTAAGTGTATATTTATTACAGCACTGTTTCCTTACAGATTTGAAAGTGCAAGTAATAAAGAAGATACAGTTGCATTCCTCACAACTTTAGAAACATTATGGACTGGACATATAGACATGCCATCTGTAGCTCGATACCTTACAAAAGCTTACCCTGTTTCCGGAATTTTGGACCACCTAACTGAGGTAAGTGGAACTAGATGCACACTTCATTTTGTCTTTTTTAAGAGAGATTTAAGAGAAGCTTTCATTTATGCTGGTTGATGATACAGGACCTTCCAGATACAGTCCAGGTTGGTGGAAGGATCTCTCCCCAAACAGTCTGGGACTATGTGGAGAAAATTCGAGCCTCTGGTACAAAGGTGAGAATGGTTTGCTTGCTTGCTGTAAGTTAGCTAATATGAATGTGCCACATCTTATGGTCTGCTGTTGTTTATAATCCCTTAGGAAATATGTGTAATTCGCTTCGCCCCAGACACAGAGGAAGATGAGATTTCCTGTACCTTGCTGTTTGCCTATTTTAGTAGTCGCAGACGATATGGTGTTGTTGCCAACAACCGTAAACAAGTTAAAGATATGTATCTCATCCCTCTTGGCTCCACTGAAAAAATCCCACATCAAATTGTTCCATTTGATGGCCCAGGTAATCCTTGATTTTGCACCGCACTGATTATTGTAAAACTCTCCTGATTAGTGACATCCATTTCTTTCATTCATATCAAGTTTTTAAGGTAACACAATCATTTGGCACCAGTCAATATAAGAATTAACTCAGTTTTTTAAATATGCTTGTTACCTCTTTGGAGCCATTGTTCATTCAAACAAAAAATAACATGAACATATTTTTATTTATATTGTTATTCTGAACTAGGTTTCTTGTCATTTGTAACAGGGCTAGAGACTAACAGACCAAACCTTCTCCTGGGACTAATCATTCGCCAGAGGCCCAAAAGAGACTTGGGGGTCCTCCTAACAAGTGAGGCCAGTGAACCTCCAAGTTTCTTGGTGGAGAACAAACCCCAGGTAGACGCTATTCAAAAAGTTGTGGTCAGAGATGGAGAAAAAGACTTTATAAGCAGTCTTGGACAAACTCAGAAAAAGGACAGTACAAATCTGGGCAAATTATTTGCTTCAGAATCTCAATTAGTTATTGAAGATGGAGAAAATGTTTCATTGCGTTTCCTCCCGGGTGTGCTAAAGCAGCCCACATTGGAGGAGGCCAAAACAACAGATGTAAGTGATGTAAAAAACACAACTAGTGGTGTTGTCAATTGGACATCGGATGGTGATACCACACCTAAAACACCCACCACCCTTAGACTGGACCGTTTTATCATCAAAAAGAAAGATCTGAAATCTGTTGAGATGACACAAGAGCCAGCAAGCTTAAATGTAGATATAGAAAGTTCACAAGAAAAAAGAGGCGTAGCACAAAGTGGAGTTGTATTATCTCTAAAAAATAAACCAGGAGATGTCTCAACAGAAACCTTTCTTTCTACACTTTCCACAATTCAGCCTACTGCTTACAACGCTGAAACAAAAACTGGTACAGCACTACCATGCACAGAGCTCACTGGAGACATAAACCTGTCTTCTGTTTCTGCTTCAACAGTATCGACAGATTGCACTAATGATGCCACTGAAACTGTATTAAAGCACAAAAATTTGGAAATTCCAGCTAAGCTTTTAAAACTAGACACAATCTCGGACATGTCAGAAATTGTTGATTCAAAGAAGTTGTCTTTGAGAAAAGACCTGCAAGAGCCAAAATTCACCCAATCCTTATCTTCAGACATTTCATCAGTTACCCAGTCTGCACCTTCAGACCAGTCATCAGTTACCCAGTCTGCACCTTCAGACCAGTCATCAGTTACCTGCTCTGCACCTTCAGACCAGTCATCAGTTACCCACTCTGCACCTTCAGACCAGTCGTCAGTTACCCACTCTGCATTCTCAGACCAGTCGTCAGTTACCCAATCTGCACCTTCAGACCAGTCATCAGTTATCCACTCTGCACCTTCAGACCAGTCATCAGTTACCCACTCTGCACATTCAGACCAGTCATCAGTTACCCACTCTGCACCTTCAGACCAGTCATCAGTTACCCACTCTGCACCTTCAGACCAGTCATCAGTTACCCACTCTGCACCTTCAGACCAGT
>JAOUQV010000028.1:4727333-4742500 GCA_028565295.1 Aspidoras spilotus | reverse complement strand
AGAATCTTTCTTTCTCCTCTAACTCACAGCCAACTTGTGGTGCATAGCCACTGACAACATTCACTATTACACCTTCATTTTCTAACTGTAAACTCATCACCCTATTTGACACTCTTTTCACCTCAACTCTTTGCATAGTCCTCCTTCAGGACCACCCCAACTTCATTTCTCTTCCTATCCACACCATAATAGAACAGTTTAAAACCTGCACCAATGCTTTAACCCTTGCTACCCTTCCACTTTGTCTCCTGCGCACACAAAATATCCACCTTTCTTCTCTTCTCTCCATCATGTCAGTTGTATATTATTGCTATATTAATGTTATATATTATTGTCAGCTAGTATTATGTATTAGATGTATGTTATATATGCCATATTATTTTTTATATTAATGTTATATATTGTTACCCCAGCCTGGCTTGTGAATGACTATGCCTTTTGGACATGCTCTCCTTATACCCAATGTTTCCAATTAACCTGTTCACTTGTGGAATTTTTTAACTTCCCAAACCTTTTGGAATGTGTTGAAGCATCAAACTCAAAATTAGTAATTATTTGAAAAATACACTAAAGTTCATCATTTTAAACATCAAATCTTTTATTATGTTACACTACACAATCCAGTCTCATTCCCAACGCTCATGTTCAGTTCAGATATTGGAGATCTGTCGTATACAAAAAAAATGTATTCAAATTTGGTATTCTGACCCAGAGTTTAGGCCCAGTTTTCCTGGGATGGACTCCGGATCCATGGCCATGTTTAGTAAAATGAAACATGAAACATCTCACGAAAGATTTTTTTAAACTGGAGATGCCAGTATGATGTGTTTTTAGCAGGGGCATGATGTGCCAAATCCAACTCCATAGAAAACCCATTTTATCTGCATTTGCAAAAGTTACTCAAAAATGTTAATTCCCATTCATACTGCAGTATTTAAGATACATTATAAACATTGCCAAATCGCTTTTCCAGATTGGTAAGTTGTCTATGGTCGCATGGAAGCAAACCAAACCAGCAAACCAATCCCAGCAATAAATCCTGTCCAGTGCTGACAAATAAACCAGTGCACATTCCTCCTATCACAAAGCAAACAGATTATTAGTCCACTAATGTAGACAGCCATATTCAGTGCCAACACTCTTTGAAAAATGAAGCTGGAAGATGAAAATGTCACGGCACTGCTGTTATTGTCACGGCACTACTGTTGTTATTTCCTCCCTTGGTTGCACTCGGGCTGTGTCTTACCTTGCCTGTCTGTGTCTTTGTCTGGTGTCTGTGTGTGTGCAGCGCTGTATCAGAGCCCCACTTAAGGTCGCAACTCCTGGGGCAACCAAGTGACATACCGAACAAGAAACACAAGGGAAAAAAGTTGAGGGGCCAACACGGAGGGGGAACAAACAACATCTCAAACATGAGAGAACATAAGGAGGAGATCCATTGGATCAGCACCCCTGGCCTGGGTGGAATCACTGCGTGCTTGGTGGAACAATATTGGGGAATAGCCATGGTGCTGGGGAAGAGCCTGAGGAGGAGTGGGGTGGAATGTCTTAGACGGCACCTCAGCAGTGAGTCCCAGCTTTGGCACTGAGATGAGGTGTGGCTTGGGTGTCAACTCTAGCGAGTGGTGTATCTATGCCCCTGACACTGGTGAGGATCTCGACATCTTTCTTTCATGACTCCTCGGATTCTGAAGGGCTTGTAGTCCCCAGGTGCTCCTGCGCCAAGGAATCATCTGCAGGTGACTCCTCTGAGGAGCCCAATGGGGACACACAGAGATAAACCGCTGGCTGGAGCTTCTCCTTAGGGTACTACGGCCACAACACTGGTTGAGTGGTATACAGGTCATTTGGAGGAGTAAAGTCACAAGCATAGAGCTACTTATCCGGGTTGTGAAGTTTAGGGGCATAGGAGGGCTCTCCTCCTTCCTCAGGACTGAAGTGCCTGTAGGTCAAGCGGGAACCATACAGGTCTTCAGGAGGGGTGTGTCCTGGGCTCTGGGGTCGGTGATGGGCCGAGGGCTTCTTCTTTTTCTTCTTTTTCTTTTTTTTTGAAGAAGTAGTGCTGCCCACTTCAGCCAGCAAAGAATGTAAACGTAGATAGAATGGCATTTATGCACCAAACACAAAAACGGCAGAGAAAAACACACAAATCAGTCCATGAGGGTATAAGGTAAGGATCGTGGCAGGTGAGGGAGTGGGATCAGGTGGCTGTTGGTTTCCATGAGAATAGTCCTCGGAAGCCAGCAGCTGTGTAAAGACAAAAACAGAAAATTACTAATGACAAACACAATAAGACACTGCAGATATCACAACTCATGCACCAATATTCAAAAATGAACTTGCACCGAATTCCACTCCCAATCCCACAATTAGAACTCAGAGTGGAATTTGATGCGTTGTGTCATATCTGCAGTGTCTTACCGTGTTTGTTTAATCAGATTCTTTCTGTTTTTGTCTCTGCATAGCTGCTGACTTCTGAGGATTTAAAAGGACAACTCAACATCGGAACCAGCAGCAACCTAAACCTATTCCCTCGCCTGCCACAATCCTCACCTTATCCCCCACAGTTTGTTTTGTGTGCTTTTATCTGACGTTTATCTGACCCCTCCTGCACTTTCATCCGTGTTCAATGTTTTTTGTGCGAGATGGTTGCGTCGTCTTCTTATAGGAAATGTAATACGGATCAGCAAAAACACATTTTCCAAAAATTTTAAACAATTACATTTTTAGATGATGAATAAGACATTCTTCATTATTAAAGGCACTCTAATGTTATTCTTGATTACAAGGAAATAAAATTACATTCACTAGCTAATTTATTAGGTACATATGGTACACATTTTCATGGTATACTTTCAACAGATTGTATTCAGTATTCCTTGGTTGTAATGAGTGTTGTAATGAGGGGTACTGATGCCGTTTCATCATCTCAAACAAATCCCATTCTTCTCTGACCTCTCACACCTAAAAGGCATTTTCATTCACACAACTGTATATTTTCTCTGTTTTGGAAGATTTCTGTTAACCCTAGAGATGGTTGTTTGTGAAAATCCCAGTAGATCAACAGTTTTTTAAATACTCAGACCATCCTGTTTTGCACCAACAACCAGGCCACACTCAATTTAATCACCTTTCTTCTCCATTCTGATGTTTGGTCCGCACAGACAATTGTCTTGACCACCACTACATGCCTAATGGCATTGGCCCCAGTTTATCTCTTCCACCTGCTGTTCCCTTACATTCCTCTAGGTTCACTTAGGTTCTCTGGTGCTGGCCTGCTGGCCTTCCCTAGATAGTGGCTGTTCTCTTTGGGTGGCAGATAATTTAGTGTGTCTGCCCCCACTCTACGGAAATTTCTTCATCTTTTATTTACTCCGTCTCTTCTCTTCCACATTTTAAATATTTTCTGAAAACACATCTCTTTGAATAACTCTGTCATATCTCTTTTTATGATTTGGTTCGTGTAATAATCCATGCATATGAAGCGTTATTTGGTACTCTGAACAGAACAGTTTAAGATAAGATAAGATAAGCCTTTATTTGTCCCACAATGGGGAAATTCACAATTTATATTTGTATCCATATAAATGGCTCACCCCATATGTATCCATATAAATGGCCCACTTTGTATTATCATTATTATTATTGATTGCCTAGTTGAATATTTGTGTTAACAAGAAATTGAACAGGTGTGCCTAATAAAGTGGCCACTGAGTGATCTTTTTAAGCCCACTTGGCAGATCACATGCTGCTAAAAAAAAGCCAGAAGATTTAGTATCAGGAATTTGATTCCTGGGCTGCAACAGCTGACACGAGATTGTGGCGTAAAACGTTATTGACATTATATAATTTTTTCTTTTATGCATCTTGGATTTCGATTAATCTTGACTGTAAATATTTGTTTTTTTTTTCATATACGCTTAAAACATACTTAAAACAATGTGTAAGCTAGACAATAGAGATTTCACCTTACTGTGAAACGAATCAGTTCGTCTGCAGGTTACAGTGCTGCTAATAATTCCATACAAATCCTAGAAATATTTGTCCTCTCAATTCTGTGCTATCCAGGAACGCTGATGGAGAAATGCATAAAAAAACTGAACTTCACTTTGTAAATAATGTGCAAGTTTGGATCAATTCCAAAACTGCTCATTTGAATTTTAGATGAGCACCCTGAAAATGTAATTAAAAACTGGGGTTAGGTTCAAATTCAAATCTGAAACCTCAGAACCAGAATGTAACCTTGTTACACATGGGTACTTGCTTTTCATGCAGGCAGAATACCCCCTCCCCAACACCCTTATGGGAACACAGGTGGCGCAGTAGGCACATAAGTTGTTTGAACGAGCACTGAAATGACAGAGCAAGGGACACACACACACACACACAAGCACAGTACCAGGTTTCTGCATCACTGCACACACGAAGATCAAAAAAAGCAGGAAACAGAAAGAGATCATTAGAACCCAAATGAAATGTTCTATTGTTGCATCATTAATTCAGCTCGGTGTACAGTAGCTAGTGTTGAAAATACAGAAAAGTATGAGGGAGTGCAATAGATAGAAGGAGGACAGAGAGAAAGGAGAAATAAGCATGAAAGGGGAAGGGGAACACAAAACCAACACAATGTGCAAAGTCATGGTTCTGGTTTGCAATCAATAGTAGAGACTGATTTGTTCTTCGATAATCCCGTCAGCTCTCATTGAATTTGCTACCATACATCTGGCCAGAATTTTATGCTGTTCGATTGATTGTGCAGTGTATGACAAATTAAACAGAACAGATTTAAAATAATCAGTACATCCCCAAATGAAAAATATGGTCTAATCTCAGATATGACACAAAGTGCTGTATGAGGTAGTGGCAGATTTCCTTCACTTCTGCTGAGTGACTGAGAAACCATTGGTGGTCTGATTTCACTCCAAGGCTCAGGTTGTCTCTTGTAATATTCCTGTGCTACATACTGTATCTGGGCAAGGAGTAGAATGTGGGAAAGAAGATAAGGCATATTCTGGCTTGGACTCTAAGCTGCTGCTGCAAGATGATATATGATACTGGAAGCATTTGAGGATTTTTTAAATCTATAAATTTATAATGTGATCTGAGCTGTGCAGTAGGAGGGAACATTTTGCGACAGCAGAGCTGAGTGTGGAGAAATGTAATATTAATACTACCTCTTTGGATTAAAAAAATAAAAATAAATAAAGGTAAAAAATGGCAGCACTGTGGCACAGTGGGTCTTTCTGTCCTCTGACTTCAAGAAGGTCCTGATCCAAATGTATGGCAACCGGGGTCTTTCCGTGTGAAAACTGAATGCTCTCCTCGTATCCATGTGGGTTAACACAGGGTGGTACAGTTTAAAGACATGCATTATTCTAATTTGTGTCTCTAAATCACCCTAAGTGTGTGAGTAAGATAGAATGGTGGCCTGTATAGATTCATACCTGCTTTGCGCTCTTTGCCTCTTGCTGAGCTCCATGAACCTCACTAGGATTAAAAGAATAGAATGAAAAAAATGAATGAAAATAAAAGTGACTGCTTTAAGAAAAAGCTAAAAAAATATGTAAGTCTGGATGTCTGGTTTAGATGTTACTGTATATAACTGATGTAGATAACAAAGTGAATAATGAGGACCATGCTCAACTGTAAAACCATTTAACCTTTCAACCTGGTCTGAATATTTCAAGGAGAGGATTCTGCAAAGCCTAAATTTTATCCGAGGTTTCACACCCAATTACCCCAGCACACGAAAACATCATTCACACCCAATGATTTATGGTGATCCTGCGCTTCACAGCAGCTAAGACGGTCGATAATTTTCTCTCCCCGTCGGTATCTCATTGGGTGACCTGCTTCATGACAGTTTCTACACAGGAGCTCTTTAGGATATTCCCAGGGACGGTCTGTGCACAGTTTGTCACTGCCGTTTGGAATAGTATGGGGTAATGCCACAGCAGAATGTGAGATTAGTGCTCTGTATTATGGGCAACATGCAAACACATCTGTCACTCTGACTGATTACCCTACAGCACACACCTAGCTCACACTGATGCAGACAGAAGGGGAGGAAATCTCAGGTGTCTGCTGCTAAATGACCTGCTGAACAAAGGCAAATGTTTTTATGGAAGATGAAGTGCAATATAAAATAAGCCGGGTTTTTAGGTCATTTATTACGTTGAATGATATTTGAAATTTTAGAATTAATTACAATATGTTGGTAGAATATACCTGATTTAGGAATAGTAAGGAGCCAGTATTGCTGCACACAGCAACCTGGATAGCTCAGTTGGTAGAGTGTGCAATGCTAAAAAAAAAATCTAGGATCCAGGAGTTTGGGATGATCAATATCAGATCTCAGAGTCTGGGGGTGTGATACAAGCTTCTCAGCACCAGCTGTACAGGCTGTTCTGACACATGGTATAACAGGTGTACCAACAGTGGAGGAACCATCAACACATCTCCAGAGAAAGGTCACAGCCATTTGTGGTTGATCCCAGAGAGGAGACAAACTGGTGGAGCTGATGCATCTGGCATGGGTGAAAGTGAAAGTGATACATTTTTGCCACTATGTTTGCACACAGCAGAATTGGTCCTCTGCATTTAACCCATCCGTGCAGTGAAACACACAAATACACACACACAGGTGAGATGAGCACATGTGCCCGGAGCAGTGAGCAGCCAGCACAGCACCCGGGGAGCAGCTGGGGTTAGGTGCCTTGCCCAAGGGCCCTTCAGCCACTACTTGTCAGTACTTGGAATTGAACCAGGGATCCTTGTGGTTCCTTAACCACAAGCCTACGACTGCCCCCAGTTTGTGACCTGTGTGCTGTAATTCATCTAAAAGATTAGACTAAAATTATTATTAGGCAGCTGCTCATAATTTATCAGTGTATAATATACACCAAATTTTTTTATTTTAGTACTTTACATAGAATGAAATATTAGTGAATACATTAACTTATATGCTTCATCCCATTCCAGATGTAACACTCCCTATGCTCATATAATAATCCCTACTCTTCTGGGGAGACTTTCCATTAGATATTGGAACATTCTGTACTAGCTGTGAGGATTTGCACATTTAGTCTTCAAAGAGCATTAGTGAATTCAGGCACTAATGTCATACAAGGAGGCCAGGACTGTTCCAGTTAATCCAAAAGGTGTTCAGTTATGTTAAGGTCAGTGTTCTGTGTAGGTCAATAAAGTTCCATGACAACCTTGGCAAACCTTGTATTTATGGACCATGCTTTCTTCACGCAGGGGTTATCATGCTGGTCTACTTATAGTTCACTCGGAAAGTATTGTAAAATTAAGGCAATGTCATTTATTTTACATTACATTCAGAGAGAACTTACACTCACTGGCCACATTAGGTATTAGGTACACCTTGCTAGTAAAAGGTTGGACCCCATTTTGTCTTCAAACTTGCCCTAATTCTTCGAGGCATACTTTTAATAGTGATGGTATTCTACATACTTTGGCTACTGTAACAAGTTTTTATTTAAGTTACTGTTGCATCTCTAACCAGTCTGCCCATTCTCCTCTGACCTCTCAATTGCCAGTCACTGGATATTTTATCGTTTTCTCAGATGGTTGTACTTAATAATACGAGCACATCAACAGTTTCTGAAAAACTTAGACCAGCACGTGTGGCACCAACAAACATGCCACCTTCAAAGTCACTTAAATTGAGTTTATTCACTATTCTGATGCTTGGGTTTGCACTTCAGCAATACCTAAATGCATTGAGTAGTGGCCATGGATTGGATGATTAGATATTAAAAAGTAGCCGGTGTATTTAATTCCAAAAAATATGGGAAAAGTACAAGTTGTAAATAAAAATAAAATGCAATAATGTGAAAGTTTCAAAATTCCATATTTTATTCAGAATAGAACATAAATGACATATCAAATGTTTAAACTGAGAAAATATATAATTTAAAGAGAAAGATTAGGTGATCTGAAATTTCGTGACAACACCACATTTCAAAAAATTGGGACAAGGCCATGTTTACCACTGTGAGACATCCACTTTTCTCTTTACAACAGTCTGTAAACGTCTGGGGACTGAGGAGCCAAGTTGCTCAAGTTGAGGGTTAGGAATGTTAACCCATTCTTGTCTAATGTAGGATTCTAGATGCTCAACTGTCTTAGGTCTTTTCTGTCGTTCATTCCATGATGCACAAATTTTTTCTATGAGTCAAAGTTCAGCACCCGGACCCTTTGTCTATGCAGCCATGATGCTGTAATTGATGCAGTACGTGGTTTGGCATTATCATGTTGGAAAATGCAAGGTCTTCCCTGAAAGAGACGTTGTCTGGATGGGAGCATGTGTTTCTATAGAACCTAGATATACCTTTCAGCATTAATAGTCTCCTTCCTGATGTGTAAGCTGCACTTGCCACACACACTAATCCCATCAGAAATTCAGGATTCTGAACTCAGCGCTGATAATAACTTGGGTCGTCCTTCCTCTCTTCAGTCTTAATGACCACAGAACAGCTTTTTACTTTTTCACAGTCCATTTTAAATGAGTCTTAGCCCAGATTTTTAGATACGGTTTTGTTCTTTGAACTATAGAGTTTTAGTTGACAACGGTGGATAGCACGATGAATTGTCTTCACAGATAATGATCTCTAGAAATATTTCTCACCCATTTTGTGATTTCCAATACAGAAGCATGTCTGTATGTGATGCAGTGCTGTCTAATGGCCCGAAGATCACGGGAACCCAGTATGGTTCTCCAGCCTTGACCCTTACGCACAGAGATTCTTCCAGATTCTCTGAATCTTTTAAATATATTATGCACTGTAGATGCTGATATGTTCAAACTATTTGCGATTTTACACTGTCAAACTCCTTTCTGATATTGCGCCACTATTTGTCATTGCGGAATTAGAGGGACTGGTGATCCTCTTCCCATCTTTACTTCTGAGAGCCACTTCAAGATGCTCTTTTTATAACCAGTCATGTTAATGACCTATTGCCAATTGACCTAATGAGTTGCAATTGTTTGTACCATTAACTTTTACAGCCTCTTATTGACCAATCCCAAGTGCTTTGAGATGTGTTGCTGTCACAAAATTTCAAATGAGCCAATATTTGGCATTTGAATTTTGTTCTATATAAATTTGTATTTGCAGTTTGTACTTTTTTCCAACTTTTTAGGAATCAGGGATATATAGTATATTAATTAATTTTCTTCCACTTAATCCACAAGTTGTCATGGGCCAGCAGATGCCCACACAAGACCTCTGGGCACAAGGGCAGGAACAACTCTAGAAAAGGTGCCAATCCATTGTAGGGCAAAAACATAATACACAGTCACATACTAAAGGCAACTTTAAAGGCACCGGTTAACCTACTGTGCATGTCTTTTGGTATGCGGAAGGAAACCTGGAGAAAAATATGGATTTTTTTCAAATGATCAAAAATATAGAAATATGAATATTTCTAGCAAGTGTTTTTGTTGCATATGTTTATTATACAATAATAAGATTGCAAAAAGTAATAACTACTAGTAAGCAATCATGGAACAAATCAGTCCAAGAAAACAGCAGCAGTGGATGACAGAAATAAAACCAAGGTGCACAAGATGTAAATCATACATCAGCACTCAGAATCAAAAAGGCAGCTTAAAACGGACAAACAGGTACTGAAACCAAAATTGACCTGTACCATAGTGATGAAAAGGGAAAGTGTAAAAGAAAGGATCTTCTCCTGATTCCAAACATACAAGCTTTTCAGTCAAACACAACTGAAAGTGGTGTCTGGTTTGGGCTTGCATGGGTGCTTCTAGAATTGGCTTACACATTTTTATGGATGATTTCACTCATGACAGTAACAGCAGCATGAATTCAGAAGTATACAAAAATGTTCTGTCTGCCAGTTTATGAAGAAAGAAATCTAATTTAATAGGAAAGAACTTTATCATGCAGAGAAAACTATGACCCCAAACACAGTGCCGGAAAAGCAAAGAGAAAACTGTACGATTTTATTGTAACCAAGACAAGCAGTAAAGTGTAACTTAATTGTGCATATGTTCCACATCATGTTTAGAAGACTAAAGGAAAAGAATTCCTCAAAACAGACAGAAACTAAAAGAATCTGCAGTACAATCCTTGAAATGCATTACAAAAAAGACATCAGCAAATCCCTAACTTGATGAAATTATAGAAATTAAGGCATATACACACAAAATAATAAATGCTAATTATTACAGGACTATGCAGACTAAATATCCATTATATATCCTGAATTTCATTCTGTAAAGATGCTTTGTGACAATGTTTCACTATAATAACATCATAAAAATAATTTGACTTGTATAGACTCCGCATAAAATAAGCAGTTCAGAGAGGCAGAGTCTCTCCAAAGCCAAGATGGGCAGAGATTCACCAATCTGCGTAAGACTGTGTCTGATAATTTTGGAACGATTTAAAAACAGTTCTCAAAATAAAATGTGAAGTGATGACTATCACACCATATGTTGGACCCATATCCGAGAGTCTGCCATGGCTTAATGTATAGGGAATAGGGACCAAGAGATCACTGGTTTGAACCCCACTTTAGGCAAGTCATAGCTGACGTGCCATTGAGCGAGAGACCTAACCCCCACCTGCTCCCCGTGCACCTTAATATTATTATTATATACAGTACATTACAGCATTAAGGAATTCAGAGACTCTGTAAAAAGTGACTTAGGATTAGGGGTCTTCTTCAAGGGCCCAACAGTGTTAGCTTGATGTTGCGATATGAACTCCTGAACTTGAGATCAGCACCCATATTGCTGTATCTGCAATTTTTAGCAGCAATACAGCAGAGCACATAAAGAAACACAACTAAATGATACTCTGTCTGCAAGAGAAAAGCAAATTACATAGCAATAAATACAAAGCACAAGGCAGTGGAGAATTAGCTGAAACATTACTGCTAAAGGATGGGACTGTTGCAACTACTGTACCCTACTGCAAACTAAAATAGTATGTAGTGTATATGCTAATGACTATTATCAATACTGATTAGGAGACAACTTTATCTTTGTTATGGATTTACTTTCTGCTGTGTAAAAATGACCAATAATCAATAGCTGGGTCATCAGCAGATCATTTAAAGATGCTACTATGTAAATTCATTCCAGTCAATAGATAAACACTTCTCGGTCTCTAATAAGCTAACATTATCTTGCTAATGGCTGCATGACTCACAGCTCAGATTAGCTACCAAGTAATTTTGCCAGCACTGTTAACTACTCTAAGTACATTAGCCAGAGAGCTCCTACTTTTGATAAGAGCTTGATGGATGGTGCATCTAGAGGCTTTTATAGAGATCATACTCTCCTCATCCAACACCCAGTAGTGCCACGGTTTATTATAATAAACAACCTAATTAAGTGACGATAGCCACTCCTCATTTCATTCCACTATACAGAAGATAACATGCCCATATCTATGTTCACTCATAAATGTGGCTATTAGTCAGTTATGCATTTTCTTTGCACCATTTTCATGTGTTTAAGTGTACGTATCTCAATTCAATTAATATTTCATAAAGCACTAAGCTTCATCTTGTTATTTCTTACAAGTAATACAAAATCTTAGCCCTCTTTATGCAGAACGTTTCGTGCATTTTATACGGTTAGTTTGTGCTTAGACACAGCTTTTTAAAATAGTTTTTCCCATGATTTCAATAAAGTTCAAAATCTGTAATTGTTATGTGAAATTACTGTGTCGGTCAGCTGGAATGCATATTCAGGGTCATTATCTTGTTGAAAGAGCCACAGATGTCCTCTCATTTTAGAGGTTTCTGTATAAAATATATTGTCCATTTCTGTTATTATAGCTCTGATTGCACTTAATGGTCTTTCTAACTGCTTAGCAATGTTATTTCCAAATGCATTACTTAAATTATCATAAAAGGTTTTTTTTCTTTCCCGAAGGTGATAAATGGCATTTGAATTTTATCTGTACCCTGGACATATGATCTACAGATTCTGATTTATATTTTAATTATATTTAAGGTGCAAATAATTTGGTCAATGCTATATAATAAATACTGATATTTATATCCAAAAACTGGAAAAAACCTGTCCAAAGTAAGGGGGAATTTGGAAAACAGTGGAAGAGAGTACAGGAAGAATGGAATGAATGGTGAAATGTGTCAGGAGTGATGTGTGACAAAAGGGTCACAGCAAAACTGCAAGGAAAGGTTTAAGAGAGAAGGTGAATCCAGCCTTATTGTATGGTTGATACAGTGGCACTGACTAAGAGACAGGAAGCAGAGCTGGAGGTGGCTTAAGATGTTGAGGTTCTCTTTGGAAATGACCAGTATAGACAGAATTAGGAATGAGAACATTTGGGAGTCAAACTTAGAGAGGGCGGACTGAGATATTTCGGACAGGGTTAGGATATTATATTATATATATAGGGTTAGGATATTTCGGATGTTCAGAGGAGGGACAGTGGATATATCTGTAGAGATGGAGCTACCAGGCAGGAGGCAGAGATGAAGACAAAAGAGGAGATATATGGACATTGGTGAGGTCAATGTACACATGCAGGTGATAACAAAAGATGCAGAGGATAGAGTGAGATGGAGAAGATTGACCGGCTGGTGCGACCGATGATAAAGGGAGAGGTCAAAAAAAGATTTAGATTTATATCTAAAATACTAAATTTATATCAGGTCTTTAAAAGTGTATTTATTATGTGTATTTTATTACAAGAGAGCTAGGTGAGATATGGCCATAGAGCACACATTCTTCTCAAAAACGATTATTTTAAGGATTGAAATGACAATAACTGTGGTTTGGCTGAGCATCTGGGTTTTTTGGAAAGTACTCTCTGACCCTTTCAATGCTCATAAACATCAACAGCTTGCTGTCTTTTCCTCCTCTCCCTCTCAAACTCCCACCACAAGCAAACATCAACATGAAAAATGTCACACATTAAAAATCACTGGGAGTTTCAGAGTACTGCATGTCTTGAATTTCAAAATGAATATCATTAAAATAATAAAATTGCAAATGATCTAATTAGTTGTTCCTCATACTGATTATAAAATCATTTTTTATACATGGTAAATGATCTATATCCCTCCCATTGTACGTAACTCTGCATTTCATGTCATTTAAAGACATACATAAAGAAGACGTTTAATATTCTTTAACATAATACAAATTAGTAAAGCGCTAATAATGACATAAAAAATGGCTTTTATTGCTAAGTTTTGTGAAAGTCATTCGGCTTTTCCTCTTCTTATTTATAAAACATCTAGGTGTAGAAAATATAATAGACTCAGAGCCATAATATACAAACCCAATTCCAAAAATGTTGGGACAAGGTACAAATTGTATCCTTTAATTCCGAATAGAACATAAATGACATATCAAAGATATTTACTTTGTAACAACTTTTTTGGAATCAGGTTTGTAAATGATTATTTTACTAATATGTTCATTTCTGTCCAGTTCTCATCTCAAACATGAAATTTGTACTGACTAATATTTAGAGCTATGACTGTAATAGCCATTAAGAATAAATCACTACACTTAGATTTTTTTAGCTCTTCAATATGTCTTCGTATTCCCCCTGAAAGTTCACATGACCAGATATTTATACTATGGTTTGCATTCTATGCAGGCACTGAGACAATTTGCAAGTCAATGTGTCAAATTAGAATCTCTGGCACTGCCCTTATGAATATATAATTTTTTTTATTTATCTGACCTTTGCTTGAGGCTAGAGTTTATTCTTTCTCATTTACGCTTTCCTGGTGGGAAAATCATTATGGCGAGATCAGACACTGATACCCTAATGCTATTTTGTTTGTTGCTATAAATTATATGATAAAAAGTTCTACTTTGTCCAGCTGAATACTATAAGTGAGTTATAAGTAACCTGTGAAAGAAACAACAAATGTCACATGTCATGCCTGGAGTTGGGTATCCTGGTATCAGACTAACTTTAGACATTCTGTCAGCTAAGTATTGTTGGCCACACATGAGTAAGGACATCAATGAATTTGTGCTTTCCTCTTCTCTTTGTTCCCAAGCAAAAGTTCTAAGAGCTATACCAGTGAGAAAGTTGATGCCCTTACCAGTACCTGAATGCCCCTGATCCCACATTGCCATATACTTGACTGACTGATCTCTCTCTACCCAAAGGTAACACATGTTTCCTAGTCATTGTGGATCGGTTCTCTGTACATTTTATTCCTCTAACAGTCCTCCCATCTGCCATGCGAACAGCGGGGTTGCTGTTTCAGGACTTGTTTTGATATTTTGGCATTTCAGAGTATATTGTAAGTGTTGTAGGTTAATTTACAACCAAGGTATGGAGTAACTTCATGGAGAAGCTAGGTGTATTGGTAAATTTAACATCCGGCTAAAATCCAGACAGGCAGAAAGAACTAACCAAGAACTGGGCACTTTCTTAAAGATGTTCGTGGGAAACACCTTTGCAAGCCAGGCAGGGCCAGAGGGACAGATGTACGCAGATGGTGAATTCGAAAACACTCCTTTACAAATTTTCCTAAGTTGTTAGTCTGTTAGAACCCGAATGAGCATGGAATTCTCATTCTGGCTTCTCTCTAAGTTTCTTCCTCTTAGCATCTCAGGGAGTTTTTAAATGTATTTTTTTATTCCTCTTGAACATTTATCAGTGCTACAATATGCCACACTGTCAGAAAAAAAGGTACCATTTTGTTCCATTATTGTTCCATAATGTACAGCAAAATAAATGTACCCGCATAAATAAAACAGTGGTCAAATGTATTGCCCCCAACTACAGGTACAAAAGATATAAATTTATGTATACCACCTCAGTGACAAGCATTTGTGCTCTAAAATGTAAATGTTTTTTTTTCTGATTGTGCTAGATACAGTAGTGGCTAATAATGCCTCTAGTTTATTTGTAAACATATAGAGTATGAAATTTTCCGTCTTTAACTTCTACAAATTATAAAACAGAAACAGCTGATGATACACACACATACAGATTTTAACTAGCCTCCTAACTAGCATGTTAGCATGTTATTCCATTACATGTGTCACTGCTATAAAAGCACCATATTCAGCACTAAATTCTTGTTGGATATACAGGGGTTAGACAATGAAACTGAAACACCTGGTTTTAGACCACAATAATTTATTAGTATGGTGTAGGGCC
>JAOUQV010000028.1:4696725-4711405 GCA_028565295.1 Aspidoras spilotus | reverse complement strand
CGTCGTAGCGCTTGCCTGTCCTGCTTGGTGCTGTTCCCGAACCAGACTGCGATGTTCCCCGTGAGGATGCTCTCGATTGTAAATATTAGTTACAGTATGTACCAGTAATATAAAAGTGTTACTGACTTTCATAGTGGGCTCAGCTATACATGATAGTGACTGGTCAGTGTACGGTATACCCTAAATGAGCAACAGTACCAATGATTACATGGCAACAATAAACAAAAATAAATGTGACACAAGAAACCTGGTTGACATTGTGTATGTACTGTCACAAAGATCACACTAATATTAGCATTTGACTAGAAGTAACATAGTTATACAGAATAATTATTTACAATTAATACAAATTCATTATTTTTAAATGATTCACTTTGCCCTTTGCTGCCCTTTTGGCGTCAGCCGTGGCTTAATGGATAGGGTAAAGAGCTGCGGACCAAGAGATCGCTAGTTCAAACCCCACTCTAGACAAGTCATGGCCGAAGTGCTGTTGAGCAAGGCACCCAACCCCCAACTGCTCCCCGTGCGCCTCAATTGGGCAGCACACTGCTCCAGGTGTTCAGCCCTGGATGGGTTAAATGCAGAGAAAAAATTTCCTTACGGGGATCAATAAAGTATCAATTATTATTATTGTTATTATCCCTTGTATGCATATTGATACAATAATTCATTCATTATCTATACCTACTTTATCCTAGTTTAGGGTCACAGGGAAGCTAGTGTCCACCAGGAAACTCTGGGCACAAGGGCAGGAACAACCCTAGACAGGGTGCCAATCCATCATAGGGCACACACACACACACACAGACAATCACACATTAACAAGCAGTTTAGAGACACCATTTAAACTATCATTGATCAGGATGATAGGAAACCGGAGTAACCGTAGAAAAGACTACCACATGCAACATAAGACAGAGGGCATTAAAGAAAGCTGACTCATCTGTGCAGTCCACCATTGTGACACGATGATAGCATATGACAAAACATGCAGTGTTTATTATCTAGAAGAGAATTTAGAGTATTTTATTTCTGTGTTAAAATACGTATATGTCCCCATGAGCTGTTCCAATATTTATACTCTCTGAGGCTATATAAGACCTTTTTTAATGGTTATAGATAAACAGACCCAATAGACCACTGCACTGAGCATTAGAATCTCTGCTTATTATTCTGTGTTTGGGTCCACATTGGAGTATATATCACCTAAAGTGTGGCAATAATTAAAGCTCCTGCAAAAACCCCAGTTATTCACTTTCTCTAGGTAAAAACTAGTATCTGAATGGCTGCAAGCCTGACACCAACATCCTGCATGCAGCATTTATTCTAATTCTTGTCTGTTGAGTGTGTTTGACGTCTCTATTTATGCAGGGCATTAACAACTTTTGGAAAAGGTGTCACATTCATATTCCTAATGTCTACCCTGCTCTAGTTCACTCAATTCAAGTCATGTAACACTTGTTAATCAGATGACAAGTTTAATCTAGTTAAGTCAAGTTGAAAGTAATGTTCCAAGACTCAGCTTCAATATATCCATATTATTACCCAGGTTTATCCAAAGCTACGGTAGATGGTGGAAAAATATGCCTTGTGATTTCCCAGGAGTCAATTTCCTATTTGATTTTGAAGGAAATTTAAGAACTCCATATTAAGCAGTGGCGCAGTGGTAGTGCTGTTACATCACAACATGAGTCCTTCCGGGTCAATCCCCGGATGGGAAAATTTCTATGTGAAGTTCTGTGTGGAGTTCAGTGTGCATGTTCTCCCTGAAAGGGTGGGCATTGCGTAAGAAAGAGCATCCAACATAAAACATATGCCGGATCGTCATGCGAGTGACTGACTGTGAACTGGAGACCCCTGGTGGCAGGAAAAAATATAAAAGATGTACACAAAAAAATACAGTTTTTTTTTCAATTTATTAAATTATAATAATCCATCAACTAGATGTAGAAATGATGTTACAGATGTGCTCAAGAACAAGAAGAAAAGAGCTGCAAATCCATAGTGGGTTTAATGCACAAGTAACCTTTCCTTTACTGTGGAGTTTTTTTAAAACAATTACATTTCCTCCAGGACACCTGCTCCCTGTAACTTGTGTTTCATTTCTTCTCCATCTTTCGTTCTCATCTCACTTGTGGGATGACTGGATGACGAATTACTGCTCAAAGTCCCAATGACCCCATTACCCCGAGCTAGGCCTAACGGAGCGTTCGTCCTTTTTGTCAGTAGCCGTCACCTGTTCCTCCCTGTCCATCGTTTCCCCAGTCCTTATCACCACTTTCTTCCAACTCAGACTCCCCCAGGGATGTGCTTGTCAGAAAGGAGGAGTGTAGAGAAAGAATGGGGAGGGAGATGGATGAGAAGCAAATCTGGCATACAACATTGCTCTGCATTTTGATGCATGCATTACTGGCATCTTCTGATTATGTTTATTTGATCTGCAGTTCTTACTCCCCCTGCTCTTATTTGGCAGCTGTGACTGCTGGATGATCGTTTATAGTGATTTAACTAACTGGAACAATATAGTAATATCAATGTTTTTTCGACACAAATATGGCTTAATGATTATAGATGATTATAGATATACAGTATGCTATTGCTGGGTTTGGAAAATGCAAATAAAAAATGTCAGTGTGTCTTATATTTACTAAGATTTTATTTCATTGCAGACAGAATAAATCTCATTTGTTAATAAACATCCTTTGCTCAACTTCCAGATTGGATTATTGTAAAGGCTTGTTTTTGTTTGGATGCTCCAGAAGGTGTTTACACAAACTTTAGTTAGTGCAGAATGCTGCAGCCAGAGTACTTACTAGAACTAAAAGATTAAAGTTATTCTTCATTAACTTGCAATTCAATTCTGTAATGACTATAGAAATTCTACTACAGAGTGGGCTATTTATATGTATACACCTGAATAAAATAGGAATGGTTGGTGATATTAAGTTTCTGTTTGTGGCACATTAATATATGGGAGGGGGAAAGGCTTGGGTTAAATGCAGAGGACAAATTCCACTGTGTGCAAATATAGTGGCAAAAATGTATCACTCTTACTTCAGAAAACTTTTCAAGAAAGGTGGTGACAATGGCGGCCATTTTGAAGTCAGCCAACACCCTGTTATGCTGATGATTCGCAGTTATATGTGTCAGCCAATCCTGACGACAGACACCAATTTACATCAGTTGAGGAATGTTTGAAGGACATTAGACAGTGGATGTTAAACAGTTTTCTTTTTAGGACCACAGGCAGCTAGATGTAAAGTTTTTGATATATTATTATCTCTGGATTGTTTTAATGACCATGTACAGCATAGACTATCCTCCGAATCTCATGTAGATTCGATAGCCAGGATAGCATTCATTCACCTTAGAAATATTGCTAGGATCGGAAATATGCTGGCACTGAATGATGCATAAAAACTTGTACATGCTTTTGTTACCGCTAGGTTAGATTACTGTAATGCTCTGATGTCTGGTTGTTCCAGTAGGTGCATAAACAATCTAGAGTTAGTCCAGAATGCAGTGGCCAGAATCTTTACTAGAACCCGGAAATATGAGCACATCACCTCTGAGCCACTACACAGAGTTGTATCCAGGACATGGGCCACAACTTTCGCATTCCTTGTATCAAGCCACTCATGACCAAGAGACAATGCCAGAAGCATCTTACATGGGCCAAGGAGAAAAATAACTGGACTGCATTTCATTTGGAAATCAAGTTCCTAGTGTCTGGAGAAAGAGTGGAGAGGCACGCAACGCAAGCTGCTTGAGGTCTATGTAAAGTTTCCACAATCAGTGATGGAGTCATGTCATCTACTAATGTGTAGGTCCACTGTGTTTATATCACGACCAAAGTCACTGCAGCCGTGTACCATGAAATGTTCAAGCTTTTGTAGATGGAAGAACCAATTACTGATTTAATAACCACAGTATCACTGTGCTTGACTGTCCAGCAAACTCGCCAGACCTAAACCCCATAGAGAATATGTTGGGTATTGTCAAGAGAAAGATGAGAGGTTTATTGGGTTTAAGTACAGCAAGTCTCTTTAGCTCTTTCACTCCATCCTTTGCAAGCAATTTCTTATTGGAGCTTGCTTTGTGAGAAGGCATTTTTATGCTGGAACATGTTTGGGGACGTTTGTGTCAGTAAAATGATATTGGAAATATATAACATACACATTATAGTTGACTGAAAAGAACACGCGAGCCAAACTGAAATGGTGGAATCCACCATAACATTAACTGTAGTGTACTAAGTATTAATTAACTTAATCTGCAGCAGATTCCTAGTTGTGACCAATCACATGTGTCTACTGTACATGGGTGTTTAATAAGATATTTGGATATGAAAATTAAAGTTATTACTTATTCATGCATTTTTATTAAATTAATTTGCTTCTGCTTATTCCAAACGGGGTCACGAGGGGTCTGGGCGCAATGGCAGGAACAACACTAGACAGGGTTCCAGACCAATGTAGGGCACAGACACACATTTACATAATAAGGGCCACTTGAGAAACACTAATCAAAATAACATGCATGTCTTTTGGAATGCGGGAGGAAACCAGATGAAACTCAAAGAAAACCAGAGTGAACAATGGGAGAACATGCACACAGAAATTTCACAGGTTGCCCCACTCGTGGACGAACCCAGATCCTTCTTACTGCGAGATGAAAGTACTACTATAGCGCCACTGTGACACCCCTGAAGTTACTCCTTAAATGAAATCAGCACTGACACATTTATTCCACTTCACCACTATTGATGGTATGCCCTCAAAACAGAAGGAGACCTTGTTCCAGAAGGAACCTTGTTACTGTCACTTTGGCTGAATTGTCATCAGGAAATCATTGCCCACACAGACATTTCAGCTTATGAAAGAGAAAATAATTACTGGGAGCCAAGTATGAAGTGTAGGGTGGATGGGTAAGCTTCATGAAGCCACATCACCATATACAGCAATCATTCTTTTGTGGAGTTCTTTATGCTTTTCTTAATTTATTTGCTACTTAGTGCATGTGTGTTGCATGTCTTAGACTCCACAGACAAGCTCAGCCGTCTAAGACTGACAGAACATACCAGGGTAAATAACTACACATTAGTGGACGCTTGTCCATTAAGGTAAGGAAGGTCCAACCTTTCAAAGAAAAATAAAAAACATACAAAAATATTATAAAGTAATCTGTTAAAATAGAAGCAATATTATTGTATTAATTTCAAGTAAAAAAATCTCTCTCTGTAATCAAATTACAAACAGCACCCCAAAACACAATAAAAAATGACAAACTCCTTGCTGTTCCATTCAAGTACATTCAATGAAATTTTCATAAACAGGGTGACGAGAGAACATGCAAACCCCACACAGACATTTCCTGAGCAACCCAATGAAATACACAAAACACCAGACTCTACTTAAGTATCATTGATTATGTCTATCTTTTTATGACCACTAAGTACCAATCTACTAATGTCTAGTTCCAGAAGGATACCACATTGTTACAACGCTCAAATCACCTTAACCTGAGTTTTTGAGTTCACTGTAGTCAACTGGCCTCCACTGTCACCAGAATTCAATTTATTAGAGAAGAATGTAGTGATATGGGAGATTTGAAAAATGGATGTGCAACCAACATATATGCAACTTTATTTTTTCGTTGTAAAGCGTCCTATATAAATTGAATGTATTATTAATATTAAGGAAACTCTCTGTTTCACTTGAAATAAATGTACAGTGAGCCGGATTATACATTGATCTGCTGCATGATTCAATGGATTGCGCTGTCAGCTTGAAACGAGAAGATCCAGGTTTTAATCACTTACTGGAGCATCCTGGGTCATTTCTGTGTGGAGTCTGCATGATTTCTCTGTGATAGCATGGATTTCCTCCGGGTGACACAGTTTATTCCCACAGTCCAAAACATGTTTTCTGTGTGAATTGGACAAGCCGAATTTCCCCTGATATTGTTGCAGTCATAAATAGCCATGAATGCTGAAATGACATTAAATAATAATAATTGCATATTTATGCCAGACAAACATCTCATAGGGACCGTGGTAGTTTAGTGGTTATTACTAAACCATGAGTTCAAATCCCACCACAGCTAAGCTGCCTCTGCTGGGCCCCTGTGCAAGGCCTTTGACCCTAAACAGCTCAGTTGTATAAATGTTGGATAAATCACTAAGTTTTTATGTCACTCTGGATAAGAACTGAATCTGCCAAATTTCTTAAATATACCATAATAGCACATTTCAAAGATGTGTGTGGTTTTTATTTGTGTTTATTTATTTAGTTGGTTAATGTGTTATGAAAATACCGGCTACTAAACAATGCATTGCCTTATATTTCAGAGGATTTACAGATAACCTCATCCTTAAGTTGATCCAACAATGTCATTATTTGATATTTGCTTTTAGCTCATCATGGAAAACATCAGGCAGACTGGAGTACGAAATTAAATATTTTTATGACAGCAAGGACAGAAGGAGTAGAAGAAATTATAAGAAGACAAATAGTAAATTTATTTTCCTCCCCAAGACCTCTATCTGTATGAAAATTCATGAGATTTCTGACAGCGGGTGACATGAGATAAACACTGTCAGATATGTCCGATGTGGCCACTGGCAGCTGAGGTGCGCTCATGTAGCTAATCTGACAGGGTGGACGGAAAAAAATGAATTTGCTAACTTGACATCAAAACCAATCTCATTCTGATAACACAGGCAAAACCCCACCCATCTGTCATCGCTGTCAGCAATTTATAGATTCAGCTCATCTGGCTAACAGCTTATTGAACTGTCATAGTACAGCTAGAGGAGTTATAACTAATGACTGCTACAGGACGCATTTTCTGCATTGTAACATGCTCAGCTCAGCACAGTGTATATTTATTTATTCATCAGTGGTGACTGCACAAAGACTACAAGAGAATCTCTGCATACTCTGAAATCTCACAAAGAAAAGTGTGCTGCATTTACATTGTTGTGAAAATAGCAAAGATGGTATATTTTGTAAAGTTGATGTACAGGGTGGGCCATTTATATGGATACATACATTATATTATATATTTATATTCTATCTATCTATCTATCTATATATATATATATATGCGACTCAGGAAATTTCTCTGAGGAGTTTGCATGTTATTCCCATGTTCGTACAGGGGTTTCTCTGGGTACTCTGGTTTTCTAAGACATGCAGACATGCATAGGTTAACTGGTGTTTCTAAATTGCCCGTTAGTAAGTGAATGCGTGTGTGATTGTGTTTGTGCGTGCACAATATGATGGATTGGCATCCTGTCTAGGGTTATTCCTGTCTTTGCACCCAGAGTTTCCGGGTGGGCACCAGCTTCCCTGTGACACTAAAACTAGAATTAAGCGAGTACAGATAATGAATGAATGAACATGACAATGTGTTGCATAATACATCTCCCTGTATGAAGACTAAATGGAGATGTTTATGGATGTTCCTATAATTCAGGTGCACTATTTATTGGTAATTAATTATTATCCACTCTCTTAGGAAGTCTATGTTAATATATATATATGTATATACATATATATGTATATATATATATATACATATATATATATACATATATATGTATATACATATATATATATACATATATATATGTATATACATATATATATATATATATATATATTGTTATATATAAGAATTAATTATAATTATTTACTATTTACAACACAATGCATTTAACCTTTATTCTGAGCAAATCTTTTTCAGAATGTCTAAGATTGGATAAATATATGTTTTTTTCTTTTGTCTAATGACCGTGTTAATATTTTTTCAAATGTTTTTCTTAAATTACTATTTTCATGTGCACTCTAAAAGGATATTTAAATGCCTAAAGCAAACACATTTTTCAACCCATCGGAACTCAGGTGGCCATAGCAATGCCGAGTTTATTAGAAGTATGTCAGTGCTGTGAACTCGGAGCGCTGAATATAAAGAATGTGGTTAATAAATGTCATGTAGGTTGACCTTCTCAACTGCACATTGTCGGGATAGCTGAAATGTTTCTAAGGTTAAATTAGAACAGACTGAAACCTTGGCTACACAGCAAGCAGGGCGGGATGCAATCTGCTTTGACTGGGAGTGCAGGAAAACATTTACCTGGTGTGTATGTAATCATTATATGATTAATGATTTCCCTAAACCCCCCTCCTCCAAACACAGCAGAAGGAGAAAGCTACCAAAGGTAAAAGATGATGTCTTTACGTGATAGAGACACTAGTGTTAACGGAGCTGCAGTGAATTGTTAATAGTAGGGAAAGTGTTGTTTAAACCAATCATATTTTGAGTTGGCGACACAGGGGTCATCTAGTAGGCAAATAGTTTTGTCAGCATTTTCCCCTCCTGTGTCTGGATGGAGTTTTTCATTTTTTCAAGCCACAATGGCTGACTAGGATGAGGAAATTGATTTAGTTGCAGATTTACGCACAATTTTCAAGAACAGCTAAAAAGGATTTGTTGGTTGGGCACCGGCTTTCCTGTAACTATAAAACCATAGGATAAAGCGAATATAGAAAATGAATGAATGAATGAATCAATGCCTTGTTGCAAAATGCATGACCCACAACTGCACCATATAAAGAAATGTTAAACATTGCTTGACAGTCTGAACACTGAATGCTTACTGAAAGTATAGTGCAATTAGGCACCTTCAATTTGTCTAACTTGGTCATAGACTCAAAGTTTGTATACAGTGGAGTGAAGGGTTGATGCTCCATGTTTAAAGAACCATGAAAAAATGGCAAGAACATAAAGCTTCCTGAAAAAAGGGAAAAATTGTGTTGATTAATGAGATTTAATGAGCTTAATTACTCTGATAGGTCAAACCAAATCAAAGCACATACCGATGACAACAGTTAATCATTCACTCATTCATCAGGCCCATGACTTTGAATCATTTAATTTCATGACCTTGTGCTGTTCTATAGCATTCCTCATTCACTTTCACTTATTCGATTTTAAGATGCTACGTCCTTGCTAATGAGTTAGTATTCTATGACACTCAGCCCACAAGCAAAGGCAGGGGGATAGCCTATCATGCCTTATATGAGGCCACTGTAATCTCATAGATGATGACAGATGCACTGAACTTTGAGGCTGGAGAATAGACTGTTTTCAGTTTCAGTAATCAACCCTTATCTTTTTTGCTCAAAGCAACATATGAAATTCTGTCTTTCAGCCCTGCGGAATGGGGGCTTCCCCCATTGGATTTGAGATTGAGGACCAAGCAGAATAACCAATATCAATCAGTCCGCAAAGATATGAATATCAATTTATGTAACAGCAAGTAAATAGCAAATAGTAAGTTTAGTGCCATGCCTGTGACCTTATACTGTTTAATAGGGTAACAAGCTTTTCACAACATATATTATAAACCTAAACTGTATATCTACTGTATATAGAGACATTCTATTACAAAGGTCCTAGCAGAGAGGATGCTGAGTATAATGGAAATAAATAATGTACAAAATAACATGGAAGGGCTTTCTACAATTTCTGTGGAAAAAAAAGTTACCTCTGGAATCTGTATCCATTAGTGTTTATACCTAAAACTAAAATAGACTGAAATATTATTATATTATGTCCATGTATCTACACAATATAGCGCATAGGTGAAAGGTCGCAGAATTTATCTGAGGTAAACAGTAGAATGGGAGCGCTACATTGAATATACTGTCAGCCGCAATGCTGCAAAAGTTCAACAACTATGAAAAGATATTTTTATAGTTAGAAAGAAATGGTTAGTCAAACACTAAGTAAGAACAGAGACAGGAAATTCAGTTTAAAACTGTAACCCTCCCTACAGAGGTTAACCTGACAATTTGAACAATGAGAAGTGTCCCACTGGACACTGGGCCACATTTATGAGGTATGAAGACGGTCGGTGGTAATGAGGCGTTCAAGGAGGTCAGAATCAATATGGGAATACGATGGAATAATTTCCTGCTCCAGTGCTTTTCTGTCTGGGACTGAATCTTGTGATCTTATGCCCATGTCTATTCTTTTCTTGTCTTTGCTGTTTACATGCTTGATAATCTTTAAGCCTAGCTACTGACCTACTATATTTAATACTATATGAACTGCTTTAGCAAAAGGTGAATATGCTGATGCATCGGCGACTCAATAAATGGACAGTATTTACAAAATGGTTATTTGTATAAATTAATATTTGTTGTAGCTGAAATGATAAGCATCCTCTAAAAATTTAGCAGTTTTAATTGACTTCACTCTTAACAATAATTCTAACAAAGAGGACCGTCTATTATCAAAGGACATTCTGACCAGGGAATATACAGTAATTCTCTTTTAAAGACTTAGTCAGAATTTTAATAGCCTTTGGATCGTGACGTTCAAAGGTGTCCAGATGTGCTTCTGCCTCTGAAATGTGCATGCAGGGACCCAGCAGGGCTTGAGCAAATTTCTAGATCCGGTGAAGCATTCAACCCAGACGGCATGCCAATCAGACTGACAGAGCTTTTCATTCACTGTAATTTTCCCTCCCTAGAGTAAGCGAAAGTCACTAAAGAACACTAAACTTAATACTGATACACTTTAGTTTACTTACAGTCACAATAAGTTAAACTCCACTTCCAGTTGGTAAAACAGTTTTACTTCTATTCATTTTTCTATACCACATAGTCCTAGTCAGAGAAATGGGGAACCAGGTGCCCAACCAGCAGCACAGGGCATAAGGCAGGAAAAACCTTGA
This sequence comes from Aspidoras spilotus, assembly GCA_028565295.1. Classification (NCBI taxonomy): domain Eukaryota; kingdom Metazoa; phylum Chordata; class Actinopteri; order Siluriformes; family Callichthyidae; genus Aspidoras; species Aspidoras spilotus. The sequence continues at coordinate 4,700,658 of JAOUQV010000028.1, read as the reverse complement.
CAGGGCACAACTCTATCGTAGGGTGCACAAACACACACAAACTCACAAACTAAGGGAAATTTAGAGACACCAATTAGCCTATTGTATGTTTTTGGACTGTAGAATGAAATCAGGGCACTCTGAGAAAACCCACATAGCCACTGTAAAAACACACAAACACCACATATAATGGACCAAAGACACAACACTTAGGAATTGAACCCAGGGCCTTTTATTAATTAGTTACCTTTAAAAAATACTATTCAAATGTTTATTTTCAAGTGGTTTTATTAGTCATAATTTGCTTCCATGTGTTAGCATATTTAGATTTCCTTATTCTGAAATAGGAAATAATTATTATGTCAGACCACACCCACTTCATACCAGTCAAACCAATAGCCTCGACTGACAAGACTAATGAAAGTGGTAGAAAACTGCTCTCTGTTAAGAGGCATCACCTTAAAAGTCCATTCGAATGAACTGCTCCTCAATGATAATTAGTGTTAACTTGTATGACAGTACAAAATGACTTTTTGTATAGTCCACAAGTGATAAATCACCATCACCGCACACTGTTCACTATTAAATTTGGAGCTAACAATGCGGTTTTCTAAGGGCATCATCAGGTTTACTCTACACCATCCCTTCATTCCCACAGGTAAATAAACCAGGTTCAGTGTCATTTGACCTTGTGGCATAATAATAGTAATATCTTATTATTTAGACATTGGCAATACAAATAGAATCTGTAAATAAATTTCTAGTATATTACTTATATGAAACACCTGTCAAAATTACGCAACAAGTCATGTGACACCTGATGGAGTGTTTAGCAAAAGGCATTGTTAGTTCCAAATAAAAAAAAAGGATGTTTGATAGTGAACAGAGTGCAGTAATTGTGATTTTTCAATTGTCCTTTTGTATTATTATTATACAGGTTAACCACGACTAAATAAGTTTAATAGTAAACCCAAGAATGAGATTTTTCACTTTATTTTATATTTGAATTATATTTGTCTGTCTCCCCTGCACCAGGACCACTAGAGCTTTGCTAACAGGGACAACTATAGACCTTGATTCTTGTATAGTGTTTGTGTCCTTTTGTTCCAGAGAGTTCCTTTACAAATGTTCATAATATGCAGTTGTTTCCTACATTCCTGCATGGACTGTGTCTTAATCAGTTAATCAGTTTCTAATTATGAATCTGAATTATTTCCATGGTATGAACATGATCCCGTATTGAAAGGAATAAATATCTACTGTATAGCTGCCTCACAATGCCAGCGACCCAGGTTTGATCCTGGGCTCCAGTGAGAGTGTGTGCTTAGATTTTATTCATTTTTACCTACATAATCAAATCATTGTGGATATCCAAAAACAAATTATGCTAATGTAATGTTTATTCATGTGAAACCGATGGAAGCATATGAATTAGGTAAATTCAATGAGCTTTTTTTCCAGAGTACATTCTAGAAATTGAGGATAATTCATTTAGATGAAGGTTTATATATTACAATTAAATGCACACAGACAAAACAAAACAAAAAAACAAGTTTTCTCTGAGTATGTGTGTTTTAAAAAAAGAGTGAGTAAAGAACAGGTGATGGTCATGATGGTGATGTTTATGCTGGTAATGGTAGTGATAATGATGGTGGTTAATGTGATGTGGTAATAGTGATGATTGTTAAGGTGGTGATACTGGCAGTGATGACAGTGATTGTTGTGATGATGATGGAGGTGATGGTGTTAGTGGTGGAAGTGATTATGAAGGTGTTGGTGGTAGGTGATAGTGTTGGTAGTAATGATTGTGATTGTTAAGGTGGTGATACTGGCAGTGATGACAGTGATTGTTGTGATGATGATGGAGGTGATGGTGTTAGTGGTGGAAGTGATTATGAGGGTGTTGGTGGTAGGTGATAGTGTTGGTAGTAATGATTGTGGTGGTGATTGTTATGGTGGTGGTGGTGATCTTGCCTTGCCTTGTTTACAGTGCTTGGGACATTCCTTGCATGCTTTTTGATCAGGTCTTTAGTTTGGTTTACCTGCAATTGCCTGATCTTTTCTGACACTGAGGGGAAGCCCTGGCCTTACAGTCAGAGAAGTGCGTTTGAGACCAAAAAGCCAATCCTCATTACAGGATTCAATATTCACAGCTGAAGTGCAGTGCAGTGCAGATATCTGTGTGTGCTAATTGTACAACATGAGATATTAAAAGCAGAATTTCCTTATGAGTTCGATAAAATCTCAGTTATTATTATTAATTTTAATACTTGGTGACATTGGTCAGCAAGAAGATCCCGCGTTCAAGGTGGATGGGGCAACTTGGGAAACATCTGTATGGAGTTTGCATGTTCTCCCCGTTGTTGGAGCAGGTTTTCTCCAGGTGCTCCAGTTTCATCCGGCATTCCAAAGACATCCATGATAGGATAATTGGTGTATTCAAATTGCCCATTAATGTTTGAATGTGTGTGTGACTGTGTGTGCGCGCCCTATAATGAATTGGCTCCCTGTCTCAAAGTTGCCGGGTTAACTAGGATTAAGCGGGTATAGAAGTTAATCAATTAATGACTTGGTGGCATATGAAAAAGTCAGGTCTGTTACAACAGAAATATAAAGAAATTAAAACATGCTTAGCAAGTAACTAAACACAAATAATAAATGATTTACAAAATCAATACATCAAATCAACAAAACCGCTGGCGTGATTATACAATGTTTCCAAAGAGGAATGCAACTTAGTCAGCGCTTTACATATAGCACCCCTGTTGCTTTTGCATTCTGCCTCAAGAGACAAATAGATTTTATAAGGCGTACTTAATTATCAGCAAATTAGCACTTTGAGAATACATTGCAGAGGTTCCAGAGAAAGGGGCAAGAGTTTGTGCAGGAAAATGGTTCATGAGTTATTGGAGGGGTGGCAATGTTGTTTGCTTTCACAGCCTTTTGATAAAGTCATGCTGTTTCTTTGAGAATGCAAAAGCAGCATTAGTTCATTAAGATTTATGAGTAACAAGCAAACATTAAATGGTAGGGTTTGACTACGCACTTTTAGTAGACGCGGTAACAATTAATTTGCTAATGCATCAGCGGCTCACTAGAAAGGACGACATGGAAGACAAACAAACATACAATATAAAGCCATTATCTATTGCCTGTTTTGAAAAGAACACTTTAACATACTTGAGATTTATGCTAAATTTGTGCCAAAAAAGCCAACAAATATTAAAACATAGCAGATTATATGCCTAATTAAGTCCCTAATTAAAAAGCTCCTCGGCCTGTGAATGTCTTCAAAGACAAGATGTATATCCTTAAAAATCGGTCATTCTATGTAGAAAGCTCAGGGAAAAAAGATTGCTTTCTCTTCTTTGCTTCAGCTCTCCTTAAAACAACCCTAAGTATTTAAATTCAAAATATTGCCAGGAAATTATGTAAATCAGACTGTGCGTATGAATTGCCAAGCGTTTCAATCCATTTTTTAAAATCCTATAAACACCTGCTTCCCAGCAATGGCCCATTTGTGTTTATGTCCGACTGCATGCTCATCATTCAATATGCATGATTTTAGGCCATGAATGTTCCCGGCATAGGCTGCGAATAAGTCTATGAATGATATTAGCATAAATCCATATTTGAATTCCTAATTCCAAATAAGACAAAAAAGATATTCCTGAACTGCCCTGTGATACTCAAGATGGATTATGTTTAACAGTTTAACCACAGTGATGGGTTTTATATATTTCACTCAGAGTTTATATTTGAAACGCATTTATGAAGACTACAGAAATTATAATGATGTTTATTGTCATGCCTGAAGAAAAAAAATGAGCAGATAACGTTTACTAAACCACACCATTTAGATTATATCATGCTTATAAAAAAAGACGTGTGCATTTCTTTGTGCATGTGCATATAAAACTTTGGTTTATTGACAGTTACTACAGTTTTCATGCC
>JAOUQV010000028.1:4632532-4647189 GCA_028565295.1 Aspidoras spilotus | reverse complement strand
ACCCACATTAACAATTTTCTTCACAAAATTCAAGTTCCCACACCTGGTTCAGTAGGAAGATTATATAACTTTCATATGTGTACCCCCTCTCTCTCTTTTATTGCAGACCCAGTACCTGATGACCCGCTGCCCAGTTTTCTCATTCAAATAATTATAATATTTTATAATTTCATACCTGGAGTAGTGTGCAGCACTAAGGCTCACAAAGAGCAATTTAGGGTTAGGTGCCTTGCTCAATGGTACTTCAAGTGTGAATGATACAGTATTTACGGGAGTGGGGATCAAATCAGCCAGCTTTTGGACCCAAACCTCCTTCTCTAAGAATCAGATCCTGATTATTTCCTGACATGCAGGAAAACAGTGTATCTGATGACTTCAATTATTGTCTAGCACATTGAACATCAGGGAGTTCTCTAGGGCAACTATGAGAATGTCACGACTCCCTATGAATCTAATCGATGAATCAGACCTGGTGCTTTGGTCCAAACCCCGGCAACGCATCTTCTTTGTGAAGCTGACAGTCCTTTGAGAGGAGGACATCAATGAGGCATGTGAGAGAAAAATAATGCAGTATGCAAACTTGCCATCTGAAGCAAAGGAAAAGGGATGGAACGTATATATATGCATCCAGTATAAGTAGACTGCAGGTGCTTTGTAGCTAGGTCCACTTCGGCTGTTAAAATTGGTGGGAATTAGAGTACAGGCTCGATGAAATACCATTAAAGAGCTTGCAACTGCTGCAGTTTGTAGCTCAAGCAGACGGAGATGGTGTGGGAATCCAAGTGACCTCTCAATGCCTCCAACACAGCACACAAGCAGGTCTAATTAGCTTGTGGTGGGCCAGCTTCAGGTGAGAGGCCTCTGTACACAACTGATTATGTATCGCATTGGAGGCATCAGGCAAGCAATCCAACCCCACTCAAGACAACATAGCAAACCGCATACAAGAAGACATCTCCAACACGTGGAGACATCTCCATCACGTTGCGTTGTGCTGATTTATCTAGGATTCTAACATATAGTCTTAGAAAGTATATATAATGTCTATATAAAGTTTTTATCTGCCCTGGAGTTGATAAATAATTTATTCTGCAAAGTGATGCCAGAAACTTGAACAGCTAAAAACAGTCCGGATGTATCAGAAAGGAGTATCGCTTAACCCAGCAGATCCCTTACTTGTGGACCATTGCATTTGCTAGGCACAATGACACTAAATATCCAAGTTGGTCATTCTTAGCATTTCTAGCAGTGGTGCACAGAGCAGTGTCTTGTGGAACCTCTTAGACTGGTGAAGACGAGTGTTGCATTGTGTACGGAATTTTAGAACAACACCTTTCCCTATGACACTCCCTTATGCAAATGTCAATATAGATATCAAAATCAGAAAAAAAACATATATTCCAGGTAACTTGTCCTTTGGGTTATCTAAATATCCATTGCAAAAACACAGGTGACATATTCATGTAATCCGTGGCATAATCAAAGAAGGCATCCATAGCTTCTCCGTCTTTTAATATTGACACCTTCTGACCCCAACACACAAACACCTCCTGATCTTTTGGTGATTCATATGCAAATATATCTCTGTAGTAAACTGGTTCTCCTGTAGATTTTCAGACCCTGATCAACATAAAACTCACATTCAATTAGTTTGACTTGGTTTACCTAGATGACATTATAATTCTTAATTAATCCCTTTATGAACATCAGAACCATGTTAGGAGGGTGTTACAAAATAGAACCAGCTCTGAGAAGACGATGTGAGAGGTCCGAGGAAAATGGGCAGACTGGCTTAAAACATGCGTCAAATCAAATATGTGAGTTCTTCATTGACTCAATGTGGTGACTCCTGACGAGAGGGAAAGGCTGAAAGAAGAAGAAGACGAAGATTATGTACATAGTTCAAGCTGATTTTAAAACGATCCTGAAAAGAAATGTTTACTTTCTGATTTCTGCATTATTCAAGCTCTAGTCACCTGGCTCAGTTGGTCGAGCGAGCTCCTGGAAAAAGCCAGGAGCATTAGAACCATAGGTTCCGACTCCCCAGGGCTAAAAAGAAAGCAGTTTGTTTATCCCTATTCCACAGAGCATATCTGTGGAGCCAACCTTTGTCCTAAATTCGAATGCATAAAAAACCCTGGTATGACACTGCATGATTTCCATTACACAGCTAAATTCAAGCTTTAAAATAATTGACTGGGTTTTACCGCTGACCTTTCAAACCTTACTCAACATTCCAAAAAAGTCTATAAAGGCAGCAGTAGCAAAGATGCCTTAAATCACTGCTCCTCTAGTGCTTTTCCAGGTCAAAACATCACATACAAGCTTGGCAACCCTGGGTTCAGTTCCCAGCTGAGGTGTCCTGTTCCCTTTCTGTGTGAAATTTGCGTTCGTGCATGGGTTTTCCTTCGGGTGATCCGGATTCCTCCAGCCATAGAATGGCCATAGATAATTGGAGTCTCTAAATTGGTCTTAGTGAACGATTAAGAGAGTGAGTGATGAAGTGGTGCTTTGTATGTGGTTCTTCTTGCCTTGGCACTTGCTGCTGGCTGGGACCAGGCTTCCCCATGACCCTGACAAGGTAAAGGCAAGTATAGAAAATGAATGAAGCCTAAGAATGTAAAAAGTTACAAGATACAAGATATTTCCCAGTTAAACAGTCACGATCCAGATATCATCCTCTATTGCTATTTAGTTATAATTGGAAGTCGATTGTCGCAGACGCGCCCCGTGGCGTTAAGTGCAATTAGTAGGAAGTCTCTACGGTTTGATTGTAAACGGCAAGCCAGACGATTTTATATTAAAATGTGTGCGGGGGTGTGTGTGTGTGGGGTGAAGATGGTGAGAGACGGAGCGCGAAGGTAGCTCGCGCGCATCACGTCGGGGATAGTGACGTTCTACTGCAGCTCGCGCACTGAGAACGCGACTCTCTCTCTTTCTCTCGCGCGCGCACTCGCGATGGTGTCCGCACCATCCGGAAACGATTTCGCTCTTTTACCCTGCCACTGTCTTTTAGAGGCAACCGAGAGTCGGCATACCTTTACGTTTTGTTTGTAGGTTGTTTTCTGCGCGTGGGTTTCGCTTTCTTGGCTCCGTCTGGGGTGTAAAAAATGGAAGGCGGGAGATGAGCCACGTCTGAGCCGAACGCGTCTTTGCCCGTTAATCCATCTTGTTGCACCGGACTCGTGTCGTGAGCAATGGAAAATCTCGATTGGCAAAACAGCTTCGTATTTTGCCTTTTCTGAAGGATGTCTTCAAGTATGTGGGGAAAATAGCCATAGCTTCTGGAGTGTAAGGTATTAGTATTATTATTACTATTATTATTATTATTAAGGCTGCAGTTTGAAATGTCTCAAATGACATAATTGCAGCAGTGAGCATTGGCACGCCATTTGCCACCGCGTTTAATATTCAATACAACTACGCCAAATTTTCTCGAGGGCTCCCATGATGGATGAGATTTGACGGGAAGTTAAGAGCGCACCGCTTTTCGGTTGAATGAAATGAGGGGGGGGAAAGGAGCCTTGGCACCAATTGTGTAACAGGCTTATTCATTCAAACTCTGTGTGCACAAAGGTAAATCATTCCGTGTTGTAATAGAAAAGAGTTGAAGGATGAGATGTTTCGATATACAAAAGCTTGTAGACTTTCTCCTTTGCACTGCCGCATTCAAGTCGACTAGAGGAGTGAGACAGCTTAAATGTCGTGCGTAAGCGATGGACTGCTCTTTTCTGTAGAATTTCGCTTCATGCACACACACACACACACACCCATGTATATATATATATATATGGGAGTATATATATATGGGAGATATATATATCCCATATATATATGGGAGTGTGTGTATAAATATGCAACACAGCAGCACAGAACACTGCCATTAAATGCAGCTGTTGCAGGTTTAATGCAACCAAAACCCTCTCTCACTCCATCTCTGAGACGCCTAAAGACCCGAATGCGTTTCTGATGCATTTCAGACAGTTCAAATGAAAGTTTTGTGCATGACCAGCTTCCATCCGCCTGTTTATCTGCTCAGAATGTACTGATTCTCAACGAGCCTCAATGACCAACCGAGATTTCTTATCTATGCTGCGTTTTTGGATTTTTCTCCAGCATCACTGCAGTGGCTTGCCATGCATTTCCTATGCACTTTACATGGACGTTGGACCGAGCTCAGCCATTACTAAGTGACTCTTCTGTTCACAAAAAGCAAGGAAGCCGCAATTCATCGTCATAACGACTCGACTCTTCCAATTAATCTTTAAGATTTGCTTATGTCTGTATCCGCCAGACATTTAAAACGATTCGAATCGTTCATAGGTTGCACATAATCACCACGAGGACACTAAAGATGGTTATACAGACCTATTTAGAAACATGATACGTGTTAGGCTACAAGGCTATTGATTTATTGATTATTTTCATCTTCACTGATATATGCATGTGCCAAAATGTGAGTTGGAAATGATTAGGTACCACAAGGTGGCAATGTTTATCCAAATGTGGTAAAACTGGCAAAAGAATAAGGGTTTGTTTTTAATGTGATATGCAGTATGATAGCAAATACTATATGGAATTTCTAAACACAAGACCCTAATCAGGCACATAGTTTACTAGTTTATTTGTAAAAAATCATTGTATGTCTCAGCTGGATGAAGTGGACATTGTGTGAGCTCCAGTTATCACACTTGACTACTTCTTTATTAGGTGCACCTTTGCTAGTGAAAGGATGGACAGGGGGTTCAGAACTGCCTTAATTCTTTGTGGCGTACTTTCAACTGAGATGGTATTCTGCATTACTTGGTTGTAACGAGTAGTTATTTGAACTACTGTTGCCATTCTATCATCTTAAACCAGTCTGCCTATTCTCCTCTGACCGCTCACACCAATAAGGCATTTATGTCTACACAGCTGTCCCTCACTGAATATTTTCACTTTTTTGGACCATTCTCTGTATACTCTAGTGATGAAAATAGCATGCCTATTGATAAATGGCATGCCTATAGCTAAACATGGCATTTATACTGGCCATTTTATTGGGGGTGTGGCAAGCACTGAGACAAACCAGGCAACTTTACACAGTTCAAGTTGCTAACTTAGTGATTAGACTGTTTTAGCGAGTTCATATCAAATAAGCGATTAGTAATATATTTAGAGTTTTTGCACAAATGTTTGCTACTTCCTATAGAATAGAAACTGCTTCTTCCTCCCTTTCTCTTTCTCTTTCTCATTTATGCATTGTAATGGTATGGAGATACACTCTCTTTCTGAATAACTTGAATGTAAAAGATATATTGTGGTATAGAATTTTCACCACTTAACAATTTTATAATAAAGTCTCCCCCAGTGCCCCAGCCTTTGCTACACAGATGAGTCTGTTTTCTCAAATGCACTTTGTCTCGTGAGGGTCTCAGCAATCTGGACCCTGATAATCAAATCATTGTGATGTTGTCCATCCAAGTTGTTCTCAGTCTTACACATCTACTGACTCCTTCTACGAATCATATTTTTATACTTCCTGCTTTTATGTGGGAGCCTCATCATATGACTGTAGTAAAGTAGCTGGTGGGATTTCATGTGGTTCACTAACTCAAGTTCTGACCTGTGCATCTTGTAGACTTGCACAGTGGTCCACATACAGGGGTTAGACAATGACACTGAAACACCTGGTTTCAAACCACAATTTATTAGTATGGAGTAGGGCCTCCTTTTTGCGGCTAATACAGCGTCAATTCGTCTTGGGCATGACACATACAAGTCTTGCACAGTGGTAAGAGGGATTTTAGGCCATTCTTCTTTCAGGATAGTGGCCAGGTCACTATGTTATGCTGGTGGAGGAAAATTTTTCCTGACTTGCTCCCCCAAAACACCCCAAAGTGGCTCTTGATACATCACAAAAATTGCTGTCTTGGTCAGAGATGCGCCAGCAAGACATGCACCCACAAGTTGTCCTCTTTTGAACTCTGGTATGTCACCTATAATGTTGTGTGCATTGCAATATGTTGATTAAAACTGTGCTCTTACCCTGCTAATTGAACCTTCACACTCTGCTCTTACTGGTGCAATGTGCAGTTAATGAAGATTGTCAAATTTAGCCATGAAACCTCCCACACTCAAATGACAGTTGTTTCAGTTTTTATTGTCTAACCCCTGTATTTGTCATCATCAACCTCCGGAGGATTTACATTATTGAGAACTATTGGTTTTCATTTGTCCACTACAAGTATTTATATAATAATAACCTTATTTAATCTTTTTTATTGTTGTTGTTTTTCTTCAGGGCCAAATGACATAGGATGAAGGCTGTTCGTAATTTGTTGATTTACATATTTTCCACCTATCTCTTGGTTATGTTCGGATATACCAGTGCCCAAGACTTCTGGTGTTCCACACTGGTCAAGGGAGTTATATATGGATCTTACTCGGTCAATGAGATGTTCCCAAAGAACTTCACAAACTGCACATGGACACTAGAAAACCCTGATCCTACCAAATACAGCATCTACCTGAAACTCTACACACGTGAGATAAGTTGCACCGAGTTCTCCCTTCTGGCTTACCAATTTGACCACTTCTCTCATGAGAAAATCAACGAGCTCTTAAAACTCAATGAGTCCATTGTGTACTTGTGTGACGCAAAGAACCTTTTTACCTTTTTGCATTACAACAAAAATTTTGTTCAAATTCGGCGGGTGTTCGCCTCCGATTACAATGGATTGGTTTCTAAGAAGGCGGAGGAAGATGAGAAGTCATTGGTGGAGTTTGTGGTTTTGAACAAGGCGAGTCCGAGCCAGTTTGGATGCCAGGTGTTATGCATGTGGTTGGAAAATTGTTTGAAGGGAGAGAAAGGGTCAGTGGAGTCATGTGGAATAGTGTACTCTAAATGCACCTGCCCGCAGCATTTGGGTGATGGGGAATCCGAGAGTGTCTTAACGCTCAGCAATGTGCTGCTGCCTTTAAATCCACGAACGGAAGGGTGTCTAACGGCGCAGATACGCACACAGCATTCATGCAATCTGACTGCAGAGATCAAACGACCGTCCAAGGAGGGTGAGTATAATACATGCCTGCTCAGTGGGCAGCATTTTACATATTCTTCCAACTGAGTTTGTGATAATTATCTATATGTTTGCTGATATACATGTTACACTTTAATCTTTCCAGTTAAAACTGCTTCTGTTATAGCTGATATTTTATATCACGTTGCTTTATTTAAAGTCTGAAACAAAATAAATCCAGTCACATTTTATTTGTCATAATAAATGAATGGACAGATGAACGTATTTATGGCAAAGCATATGAACGTGAACTGCCAAGAGCACTGGGGAGGTTAGATTCATTACTACCACATGTTTAGCAGTAAGACATTTCATAATATAAATGGTTGTATCACAGGTCTTTCATGGACTCCATTTTGACAGCAGATCTTTCAGTCAGTTAACATGGATGCTAATGTGGAAGTATGGGTATATTTAAACAAAACTGAAACGTTTACATTTAATAGAATATTATAGATATGATAGTATATTTGAGTTATTTAAACTAGTGATATTTCAGAAGTATGCAACTGAAAACCCTCTCTAGATTTATGATCCTTTCCATATGCATGAGTGTGATCATAGTCATAGAGTAGATCTACGACATGTCTTATTCAGGTATGATATAACACCTGTAACAGCAGCGCTCATAGTAGTCCATGTGCCCCCTACATTATGGCATAGAAAAACAAACATTTATTTTCTCTCAATCTCTCTCGGGGTAGCACAGTGACACAGTGGATAGTGATGTTGCCTCACTGAAAGAAGGACCCTGGTTCAACCCAAGAAAATTTCCTAGTGGAGTTTGCGGTTTTCTTGTGTATAGATATGTATATGACTTGTGTATATGCAGTATATTATTATTCTTATTATATGACTTGTGTATAGATACATGACTATGGTTATAAGATGAAACTTGTGTTCTTGACATTAACATGTCCATCAATGCCGAAGATCACATTAATCAGCTAGTAAATAAAACTTTTATCTCTCATTCTCTCTTTCTCTCTTTCTTTCTTTCTCTCACTCTCTCTCTCTCTCTTTCTCCCTACTTTAACGAGCATTTGATCAGTGGTAGGTGAAACCAGAGCACCCGATGAAAACCCGCATGGACACGGGAAGAACGTGCAAACTCCTCACAGAATTTTCCTTCTAGCAGTGAGGCAACATCACTACCACAGTGCCACTTGCATAAAATAATAACATTTTCATAAAATAAATCACATGTGAATGTGAGAGAAAAATACATCATAGTGCAAGTGTGTGCACATGTGAGAAGAGAGAGAGAGAGAGAGAGAGGGAGAGAGGGAGAGAGAGAAAGAGAGAATGTGCCTGTTCTCACAAACTCTAAGTAATAGCCCTCTAGGGAACAAGTGGCAGCCTTTCAGTGTCAAAATGTAACACTGAGCTCCAAGTTCAAACTAATATGTCCTTCTTTATTTCTTACACTTTTCCTCTTAAAATATCATTGCAAAATGCCAGGTGTCTAACATACGTTGTATACACTACTTTCAGGTGATAGAAGCTGTTGGTGACATTTTAATGCCCTTTACACATGGATATATTTTGGTGGGCTGGAGTATTATTTTCCTCAAACATTAGCACAAATGCTCCAGTATTGCTAACTGCACAAGCTGCTTTTGTTCTTTTAACATGTGTAAGAGTTAGTGCTATGAACAACTCAGAAATGTAGCTCTGTTGCCTCACAGCAAGAATGACCCAGGTTCTATTGCATCAATACAACAACCAAGAACATTTCTGTGTTTTTTTGATGCACCCAGAGTTGCCGTGTGGGCGCTGGCTGGCCCATGACCCCGTGTGGAGTAAGCGGAAAGTAATGAATGAATTAACTCAGAAATGACTGCATAAGATGCATGCATACCAATGTTGCTAGTAATGTTTTTCTTAAAAAAGTTTTTGATGCTTATTGAATCAAATGTAATGCTTTTTAATGTTATTAAAGGCCTTAATTTTTAATGCCATTTACAACAGAAACCCTGCTATAGTATATTGCATATAGTATGTCATAGTTATAGTGTGCCAAAATCACAGATGGATATCACCTGTAATATGATTTTCACAACATATGAATTTGAATATGAGACACAATGGTTTTTATATCCTTTCAATTTTAGGTGAAGTTTTATATTCTAAGTGATATGATTATTAGGATACAAACTTTCTAGAATAAATCAAGGTTATATGGCGTTCTGGCAGCCAGCTTTGGATGATATTGTAGTGGTATGTGGACCTAGTAGCAATGATATGTAAAAGAGAGCCATGACTGTCATTTGCTGTGTGTGTGTTATTTGTTTTCTTGTATCATGACCATAATAAGTTGGCTGTACTAGATATAAGCAGAAATATTCCCTGAAGGGTGGCGCAGTGGTTCATTGACTAGCACTGTCGCCTTACAGCAAGAAGTTCCCAGTGTTGGATCCCCAGGTGGAATGACTGCATGCTAGGGGAATTAGAAGCACTAAATTGTCCACGAATATGACCTTGTGATGGATATAATCTTTTCCTGTCATGAAATAGCCACTGGTGCTCAAAATGAGGTTAAATGTGCAATAAGCAACAATATTCCCTGGAAGATAGAGTTGGTTTTAAGTGATATGCATTAGAAGATAATTTAACAAAACCCATATGTTTATTTAACCATGTTTTTATTTTCTTACATAGATTAAACTTTACATTCATATGTTCTCTTTCTACTATTATTATTAGTAACTCTTTAAATGAAAGTCAAAATGGCTGTATAAAATAAGAACTTTGCACATTTTGCACTGAAAAGACTGGCACAAAAATACCGTACCTGTCACTCTATTTAAAATCATTATTTAAATAAAATTTTAAATACGCTAGAGTACTTTTTTTTTTCATTCATTAATAAAAGCAGACATTCAAAACATACAGCTGAAGCCATTTATAAGTGTTATAAAGACAGATGACTATTACTAGATCATATATTATAATGCCAGAATAAAGCTTCTTTGGTTGAAATCAATGATTATTGTTGTAAACCCTTTCTACGAGATGAGGAATTGACATATATATATCTCACATTAACTGCTTGCAACAGGTCCTTCAACAACATTTCCATTGGATTAAGGTCAGGAATTTGACTTGACCATTTCAAAACATTACTTTTATTATTATATAACCATTACTTGTGAGCTTAGGTTGGATGTTTTGTTGCACGACTCACCTTCTATTGAGATTTAGTTCATGGACAGAAGTCCTGCTATTTTCCTTTAGAATTCTCTGATATAATTCTGAATTCATTGTTTCCTAAATTATGCCAAGTCGTTCTGGCCCAGATGCAGCAAAACCGGCCTCAATTATGAAACTACCACCTTCACAGATTCCAGGGTGCTGGAATGCAGTGTTTTCCCTTTCTCCAGACATAACACTTTTGATAACAACCAAAAGGTTTTTTGGTCTCATCCATCCACAAAACATTATTTCAAGAGCATTCTGGCTTGTGTACATGATCTTTATCAAACTAAAGTTTAGCTGCAACATTCTTTTTGGAGAGCAGTGGCTTTCTCCTTAAACCTCTGCCATTGACACAGCATTGTTATGGTGTTTAAGGCCTTCAGTCGATCAGAGAGAACTATTACACGCCTTCTTGGAGTGATCTTTGTTGGTCGACCACTCTTGGGAAGGGGTAACAATAGTCTTGAATTTCCTTCATTTGTACACATTCTGTCTGCCTCAGGCACATGGTTTTGTAACCCTTTTCAGCCTGTTGAACATCAAATGCTCTTTTTCATAGGTCCTCAGAAATTTGTTTGTGCTATAATACACTTCCACGAGCATGTGTTGTGAAGGGCAGACTTTGATAGATCCCTGTTCTTTAAATACTCACTCACATTTGATGGTCATCCTATTAATCTCACTATAATTTCACCTTCAAAATAACTGCTAATTCTAGAGGTTCACATACTTTTGCCACTCACAAACATGTAATATTGAATCATTTTCCTCAATAAATAAATTACTATATATATAAGTATAATATTTTGTTTCATTTGTCATAGGCCGTATTTGTGCAGAAATATAGAAAATAAGGGTTCACAAACTTTCAAGCACTATTGTATGCAACGCTGAATTATGTTTATTCATTCATTCAGTTGTTGATTCAATCATTCATTCATTATCTTCCGCTTAATACACACTGGGTGGATTGATTGGGATGGATTATGAATTAAAATACTAGAGATGATGAAATAACACCACCAGGTAAGACATGCAGCAGAACAATATTAATCAATGGTTTAAATAATAAGGCATTTGTTACTGCTTCTGTGCTGGTAACCTCTAGTGTAAAATAATCATAGTAATCATGAAACCATGATTATTTATCATTTTAATCACTCCACCAAAATCTCAAATCGGGATATCCCTCATGTAGAGTGATCGGAATATGGACAGATTCCTTACCTTTCTGTTTCACAGTCTGAGTATGTCGGATCTCTGTCTTATGTTGTAATAGAGCACAGACCCAGATAAGAACAAAACAAATGGCATTCTTTGATATATTTTGCTTAATTTTTTTGTGTGGCAACAAAGTGTGGCCTTTGAATTGGATTCTAAAGCTGCTACAAATGCAATTTATAATTGACTTGATAATAAGATCTGTGTTTGAAATGCACCATCACTAGGCATACAAAAGTTAAGTGTTTTAAAATGGGGAAAAAACCACATGATATTTGCATAATGCGAAAATAATAAAGGTCTCTACTTTGAAAACCAACTTGGCATACATTAGATGTTTGGCATAATTACTATGATGGTTGTTTGTAATTATGCGGCCGCTATAGTACGGCATTGGTTAGGCGTCTTTTGTGCATACACGTTTTATGATGGTTGGTGTTTGTTTGTTCTAAGATTATTAATCATTGTTTTGACGTATTATCTATGAGGTAATGTAAGTGTATTTGAATGAGCATGTAATATATGCTCAGTTGCCACTATATTATGTACACATCGCTGGAAAAAGAACTGCATACTTTCAACAGAAACAGTTTTCTACATTTCCTGTATGTAACGTGTTGTTATCTGAGTTACTATTGTCTTTCTATCATCTTGAACTAGTCTGCCCATTCTCCTCTGACCTCTCACATCAACAAGGCACAAAGTCCACAAGACTGCCACTCACTTACTCTTATTCTGACCATATTTTGTAAACCCTAGAGATGGATGTGCTCAGTTTCTGAAATACTAAGACGAGCCCGTCTTAAATAATTTTTCCATCCTATTCTAATGCTCGGTTTACAATTCGGTGTCTTACCCACCTACATCTGCCTAAATGCTTTAAATAAATTGAACAGGTGTGCCTAGTAAAGTGGCCAGCAAATACTCAAATAGCCATGTAAATATTTACACCATTCTCTATTTATAACAGGAAATGAATATGTATCCTTTTTGATCATTTGCTTGCTTGAAGTCTAGATGCTTGTGCTTGGCATATTCATTCTCAGCACCCCTCCATTATCCGTGTTGAATGTTTTTTAAAACTGTAACAGCTCTTCCTTTTCTGTGTCGTGTAAAAGAAATCTTGAAGCTTTGTGTAATTAGCAACCTCGCTTCAGTGTGCGTCGACCTGTTTACTGTCCCTAAAAAATCTAATCAAATTTTATTTGCCACATACATAGTCATACATGGTACAGTATGCAGTCAAATTCTCTATATTTGCTATATTTTCTTGTTCTTGCCTGAATGTTTCAAATGCATTTCTTATCAAGGGAGCGTCACAAAACTGGAGGATGGTCAAAATTAACGTGGCATGCTGCTTTTCCACTGTCATAATATTTCTGCTGAGTGATGTATAATATATTCCAAGGAGTGTTTTGTTTTCACACTGCATTTTTAAAAGGCAAGTGCTTTTCTGTCTGAGCAATGCAGGTTGTGTTACTGTGTGAGATTACATTACATCACATTTACACCATTTAGCAGACGATATTGTCCAGAGCAACTTACAAAACAGCTTAGTCATTCATTTGGAATGTCGAAGCTAGTGCTTATATTCAAGGTACCTAGAGCTAGGATACTGAAATGATCCAAATAATACAATATAAACAATTAGAAACAAGTCTACCACTACTCCTACAGTAAACAAACCGGTAGATAAGAAGATACAGTAAATACATCTTTTTCTTCTTCATCTTTCGCTTATTCGCCACAGCGAGTCCCTCGCATTACAATCTAGCACATATTTCACGCCGGATGCCCTTCCTGAAGCAACCCCCACCCCTTCGGGCTTAGGAGCATACAGTAAATACAGTGATGAGCTGTAATTATATGAGGTGCAAAATCAGAGCTTATTTAAGTGAACATGTGTAATCAGACTGCGATTGAAGACAGAAATTGATTCCTCTGTTTCAAGTAGGGAGGTGCTAGACCATTTTTGGTTTTGTAGGCCAGTGTCAAGGGTTTGTATCTGAAGCCAGTGATGGGTATTCAATAAGGGAGTATCATAGCTGAAATGTGGAAAGTTGAATGCAAGGCATCCTAAAGCATACTGAATCAGTTGGAGGAGCATGATAGCAGAGAGACGCAGTAGCCTAGTTGACACCTTTGAGGGAAACGGTCAAATTCTCTGAATGAGACGTCTTTTAATGGCTTTCTTTATACATTATGATGAAATCGAAAGCAAACTGCCGTCAGTGAAATCAATTAACTGGTTGTTCATGTTGTAAACTTGAATGCACCGAGCAATTTATCAGGGGTTCAACATTTTACTAGTGAGTTGTACCTAATAAAGTAGCCGGTGAGTGTATTAGAAACAGTCACATCATTTATATGCTCGTGTCATATTATTATATCAACTTATTGGCCACGGGAAATCATGTAACATCCGTATTCAAAATATAGGGTCGGGGAATGGTCCATTTGTTTTTATCGAAACAGTGTAAAGTTTTTAGTGTCAGGGTTTTAAAATGGGTTTGGCTATGAGTAGGGAAGCAAAAGTATTTTTAATGCCTAAGGTAAATGGTTTTCCTGTTTTCTAGACATTAATTATAACTTTTTTATTTTGGATGAATTTTCTCTAGATATATTTTAATATATTAATCGATTTAATGATAGGTCTCTTGTCTGTTTTATGTTTTTGTCACTGCTATTAGTTGCAAGAAAATTGGTTGTTCTTGCCTGAAGTATACCTAATAATGACTGCTCAACCTCACCTCCGCTAATCACATTGGTGGAATATGCAGAATAACTGCAATTGTGAAATAATGGGTGGCAGATCAGGAGCCATAGCTAATCGAGTGGGTGCTTGAGCTCATCTGTTGTTATTGGCACTGGGACTGCAGTCTCACGACAAGCACATGAAGCTCATTTTCTCCGTTAAATCTGTGGAGTTAAGCTCTTAAGTCAACTTGCTATGCCCTGAATAATTCAGCATCATCTGCTGCTCCATATTGAGTCACATACAATACATTTCAAAACACACTTTTTATTCTCAATTTAAACACCACCTGAGGGTGAAATATAAGGATACATACATCATTTGCTTTAAATTGTGAGATGTTGTGAGATATTAATGTCTTTTTAATGGTACAGGTGTGCGTTAATCATTATTTGTCTTGACAAAGGACATAATTCCTCTGA
>JAOUQV010000028.1:4616413-4627837 GCA_028565295.1 Aspidoras spilotus | reverse complement strand
CACCACCCCCCCACGAGACTAAGCATTTACACGTTGCATATGCAGTGAGTGACAGCACTTAGCAAAATGGCCGTCATTTGCAGTGTATATTTTCAAGAGCTGAAAATTTCATACTTCCATTTGGTCAAAGGTCAAAGGAATCTGTCCATGCATTGTAGACATTACCAGATGTAATCAATATGTAATCAATATGTACCTCTAGAGCAGACACTTACCTACATCAATCTTTCTTTTTCTAATATAATACTTTTATATTTTATATTGCTGCATATATATATATATATATTCCATCTTTCGGCTTTTTCCTTGTCACCAGGGGTCGCCACACAGAGTTCCTCACATTAGGATCTGGCACATGTTTTACACCGGATGCCCTTCCTGGCGCAACTCTCACCTTTTCAGGCTTAGGACCGGACAATTTTAGCTTCTCCAATTCACCTAGAATGACAATTTAGCATTTCCAATTAACTTAACATAATATAAATGATCTGGTGCAATACTACTTCACTGGAGATGTTGAAAAACCAATGAAGGTCATCAGACCAGTGGAAGTATTTACATTTCTTATGTTCTTTGGCCCAATTCATTCTCTTCCTCTTGTTCTTCATTAGAAGTGGCTTCTGAGCATGAATTCCAGATCCACACAGTCTTCTCTAAACAGTTGAGGCTGAGATGTTTAGACTTAGACAATCTTTGTCATTGGTTATACACAATGCCCAGATTTACAGTAAACAATCTACAGATACATAGTATCTCAAAAATGTATTTTATAAAAATATTAATGAGTTATGGGTTGTTTATAGCAGCAAAATGTTGTAAATATATATACACATATATACACATATACATACATATATGTACATAATATACACACACGGCTATAGTTATAGTGAGGATAGTTAGTGTGAAGATATCCACCGTGTTAGGAGTTTAGCAGTCTGATGGCTTGGGGGAAAAAACTCTTATAGAACCTGGTGGTCCTGCACCGCATACTCCTGAACCGTTTACCAGAAGCCAGCAGGGAAAACAGTTCATAGTGAGGATGTGAGGGGTCACTGATGATGTTGCACACTCGGGACATGCAGTGCGCTGATGCGAGGTTCCCTATGGTCGGAAGAGAAGTCCTAATGATTTTCTCTGCTGTCCTTACCACTCTCCTCACATTTCTCCAGTCGGAGGCGCTACTGCTACCATACCACACAGAGATGCAGCTCGTCAGAATGCTCTCTATGGTGCTTCTGAAGAACGATGTGAGGATAGGTGGGTGCAGGTGGACTCTTCTCATCCTGCGCATGAAGTGCAGAGGCCGATGTGCCCTCTTAACCAGTGACGTGGTGTTATCAGACCTGGTGAGGTTGTCTGTGATGTGCACCCCAGGAACTTTACAATACTGACCACCAACAACAGGGGGCTCAATACACATCCTTGAGGGGATCCTGTGCTGAGGGTAATAACACAGAAGGTATTATGACCAACCCTAACTGACTAGTCTTTCAGTGAGGAAGTCTAGCAGCCAGTTTCGCAGGGGAAGCCCAGTGATTTCAATTTGTTCACCAAAAGCAGTGGAATTATGGTGTTAAATGCCGAACTGAAGTCCAGGAACAGCATCTGCACATGAGTGTTCTTCTCCTCCAGGTGTACAAGGCTCAGGTGAAGAGCTCAGGAGACGGCGTCCTCGGTAGAGCGGTTTGGCCGGTGGGCAAACTGAAAGGGGTCAAATGTGGTGTGTAGCCCAGAGGTGATGTGTTTCTTAACCAGCCTTTCAAAGCACTTCATCATAATTGGAGTTAGTGCAACAGGCTGGTAGGAAGTGCTTCCGGTATAGGAAACGCTTCTGCAGTGAAATTCTTCCTAGTTAGATCTGCTACAGTCTTAAAAAAGCGATTAAGAGCTTTCCTATAGTTTACAAAACTCTCCTTCCATGCTGTTTGATGCACAAAAAGGTTTGTCTGATGCCATTTACGCTTTAGTATCCTGGTTGTCTGTTTTAGGGTCCGTCTGATATCATTAATTTATAATAAGCAATTCAGAATTTAAAGACCTAATATTTAATAGTCCCATCTTCAGGTAAACTGTGCAGGCTGTATCATCACAATTGTCTAATTTAATATTTATTAAGCTATTAGAATAAACTCTTTGTATATTTCTATATTTCTTTAGATTTCTATATTTTGGATTAGCCCGGGGAACAGACACTGTGTCAATATGATGAACCCTAGGTGCCGACTCTAAGCAGCTAGCAGATGGTCAGAATAGTTTATCTGCTCTCTAGCCCTGTTTTAAGACTATTTCCTATGCTGCAGGATAAGAGAGCAGCACCTTTCCAAGTGGGATGGATACTGTCCTGCCCTAACAGGCCAGACTTATCCTAAAAATTACTCCAATTATCTATGAAGCCTACATGATTTTCTGGGCACCACTTGGCCATCCAGCCATTCAGTCACCATAACCTGCTGTAAGTTACATCACCACGCCGCATTGGGAAGGGGCCAGAGCAGATAACTTCATCGGACATTGCCTTCGCTAATTTACACACCTCTATAATATTAATCTTGGTAACCTCTGACTGTTGAGGGCTAATATCATTAGCTCCAACATTAAAACTATCTTAGAGAACCTGTGCTTGCCTAAAATCCTAAGATTACCTGCTATGTCTTGCACTCTGGCTCCTGGTAAACGCTGTACTAATTCTGATGGTGCCTCTAAAGGCCTAGCTACTATTTCATGCCTCACTATAGAGTCTTCTGTAACCATAGCTCTTTCAGGTTTCTTAGTGTGCGTCTTACTGAGGAGGGTGAGCCTGTTGGACACGTGAATCAGAAAGTAGCGGTGCTCTCATAGGCGAGCCTCAACGTTAGCATTGGCTTTGCGAGTATGCCACCGGGTTGTCACCCATGCGCCCTGCTTCTAGGTATCTAATGCCGGAGATGAGGAACTTCTATCTCCACCTAAGGCATCCAAACTTTTCTTTACCGTAACAGGACTGCTATCACTCTCACTAACCCTCTCTAATGACTGGATACACACCTATAAAACTGATATGTTCTCTGTCAGGGTTCTAATTAGAGTGCAATTATTACAGATATAATTATCACTAATGACAGAGAAAGACTGGCTAAACATTCTGCATTCTACACACTGCAACAGCTGAATGTGTGACATGATAATACATTACCTTTTGCAAACTCTGTGATATCAGATTATACTAATGCACCACAAGTTGGAGTTGGAGAGATTCTGGAGGGAGCTAGATAAAGTAATAGAGAGCATTTTTAGATGATTTGTGCAGCTTTTAATGGGCATGTTGGTGAAGATAACAAAAGAGATGAGAAGGTTATGGGCAAGATTGGTGTTTAAGATAAGATTCTAGAAGGACAGATTGTGGTGAATTTTGCAAAGAGGATGCATATAGCTGTGGTAAACACATATTTCTAAAGGAAGAGCACAGGGTGACCTACAAGAGTGGAGGCAGGAGCACACAGGTAGAATACATCCTGTGTAGATGAGGTTGCTTAAAAGAGATTGGAGACTGTAAGGTAGGGAGTGGCAGGGGAAAGTGTAGCCAAACAACATTGGATGGTCGTTTGCATAATGACTTTGTTAGTTAGGAAGAGGTAGAGGGCAAATGGTGGAAGTTGGAAAAGGTGGAATGTTCCGAGGAGTTCAGAAAAGAGTTGAAAAAGGCTTTGAGTGGTAGCAAAGAGATAGCTTCAGGGTAAAGGTGGGACTGAATCAAGTATGGCTCTGAGCCCTTCTTTTTTGCTCTGGTTATGGACAGACTAGCAGATGAGGTGAGACAGAAATCACCATGGATTATGATTTTTGCATATATTGTTATCTGTAGTGAGAGCAGGAAACAGCTAGAAGAGAAGGTATGCTCTGGAAAGGAGGGGAATGAAAGTTAACACTTGTGAGACAGAATACATGTGTGTAAATGAGATAGTGGCAGGTAGAACTGTCAGGCTACAAGGAGAAGTGGTCACAAAGATGCAGTGGTCACAAAGGTCAGATACCTAGGGTCAACTGTCCAAGCAGATGGGAAGTGTGGAAAAGAGGTGAAGAAGAAAAGATGGAGGATGGCAGGATAGAGTGGATGAAGAAAAGTGTTTGAAGTGATGTGTGACAAAAGGGTTGCAGAAGAAGTGAAAGGAAAGATTTATAAGAGAGTAGGGAGACTAGCCTTGTTGTATGGTTTGGATAAAGTGGCAGTGACTAAGAGACAGGAAGCAGAGCTGGAGGTGGCAGAGCTTAAGCTGTTGAGGTTCTCATTAGGAGTGACCAGGATGGACAGTATTTGAAATGAGAACATCAGAGGGACAGCACAGGTTGGAAAATTGGGGGACAAAGTTAGAGAGGGCTGATTGAGATGGTTTAGACGTGTGCAGAGGTGAGACATTGTATATATTGGTAGGAGGATGTTACGAATGGAGCTGCCAGGCAGAAGGCAGAGAGAAAGACCAAAGCAAAGATATATAGATGTGGTCAATGTAGACATGCAGGTAGTTCATGTAAAAGAAGAAGATGCAGAGGACAGAGTAAGGTGGAAAAGATTTTGATAAAAGGGAGATGCCAAAAGAAGAAGATTATATAAACTTACACTAGTCAGACATTACCATGGAAAAATGGCAACTAGCCCCACTAACCATCCCAGCAAATTTTGTTTGCTCAGCTATATCACTTTGATACTTTGTGTAGTAGTGATTTATATTTGTTTAATGTATGTATTACCTACTATGTATTTCATCTTTCTGATGAAATTTCTTAGGAGATCACTAGACATGAATAAGAATAGATGACAGCATATAGCAGCAATTGCACTATATCATTGTGGTAAACTAAAGGCTTAAACCTTTACAATGTCAAAAGAAATATATTCCCATGTGGAAGCTTGATGTGGGCTGTTATGCCTATAGGCTGAATTAATGAAAAGAGTCAGATTGCAAATGCGAGTCCATCACTGTTAATTAAACTGACATGTGGTGCTAAAGAGGAATTGGCTAAGTGCTGTGAATGACCGTGGATGAAAGAGGGAAAAGAGGCACACTGGGAGCACTTACTCACCCGCTAAACTCGAGCCTCAGAGGTGCAGTGCTTTAAAGAGCATCTTCATAAAGAGTCTTCATAAAAATGTGATGAACTTAAATGTATTGTGGTAAGTGATTCAACAGACTGTATGTTGTGAATATTGCAGCTTGAGAAATATATTATTTCAAGCATTCCATCAATGTAGCGTAAATGCTATTACCTAGAAAGATGTCAGAAACGTACTTCTTTGTCTATTTTTGTTACAAAATTAATTATAGCAATCAATTACCATTAAACTCCCATAAGAAAATTCTTCTTTTATTAAAATGTTATTATTATAAAACAAGAAGTAAATTAATAAAATAAGCAAATTAACAGGTACATGAACCATCAATGAATCCTTAATTACCTTAATAATAAATAAACGAGAAATATTCAGCCCTAGTACACACATTCAACTCACATTCAGCCCTAGTACACATACATTCAACACTGAAAATTCATGATGTATATGCAACAGTATATTTTGATAATTATTCAACTTCTATATACCCTTTTTCCCCGAAAATAAGACAGAGTCATATAAATTTTTTCTCCCAAAGATGCACTATTTCTTATTTTTAGGGGATGTCTTTTTTTCATAAAGAATTCAAATTTATTGTTGAACCAAAAAAATAACATTTATTATATATTGTACAGTAGTCACAAACTAGCATAACCAGACAAACTTTGAATCATATTTGAGTCCACTGTAACCAGATCTCGTTTCTCAGCAGGTACTTTACTGAGGATAACAAACCTGTTATACTCATTGACCAGAGTGGAGTGGTACTTCATTGAGCAGGCTAAAATTTTAGCAGTATGTCTATTCTGCGTAATTATCACCCATTTACCCAGCTTCTGGGGCTCTAACTCTAGAGTTGGGAGACTGCTAACACTGCTATCTAGATTTTTCGCTATACACTGTTCTCTTTAAAATCTGGACACGAACGTCTAACACTGTGACTTTTACCATCAGTGTGCTAACTAATGTTTCTAGTTCAAATGGATTACTTTCTTTGCCTTCTGTGCTCTCAGTTCCACTGGATCATTGAATACAGGACACTTGATTACTTATTTAAAGCTTAAGGATCCTTGTGACTAACAAGGCATTAGTGCAATAGTGGATTATTAGGTTGTAAGAAAGAAGACATACTGTAAATGCACTATATATAATTATGTCTATGTTTATCTTCATAAATTATTTCCATGAGAATGTGTGGGCAAACTGCAATGTGGAAAGGGGGGGTTTTTACCTTAACCAACAGACATGATTAAAATGTTAAATTGCACTAGGGAACATTTACATTTGAATTCAGTGTTGTTGAAAATTTGTAATAAAAAGAACAGTCTAGGGACTGAGGAGACAAGTTGCTCAAGTTGAGGGATATGAATGTTAACCCATTTTTTTCTAATGTAGGATTTTAGTTGCTCAACTGTGAGCGCTGTTAACAACTTCTATTTAGTCCTGACTTCCATAAAGAACCTAAAATTTTTATTTGTTTGACCACAGACAAGTTTTCCACTTTTCCACGGCTTATACGGAATTTTTATTTGAACTATAGAGTTTTATATGGCAATGACGGATGGAACAGTAACTTGTGTTCACAAATAATGTTCTTTGGAAATTTTCCTGAGCCCATTTTGTGATTTCCAATACAGAAGCACGCCTGCATGTGAGGCAGTGCCATCTAAGGGCCCGAAGATCACACGCACCCAGTATGGTTTTCTGTCCTTGACACTTACGCACAGAGATTCTTCCAGACCCTTATGCACAGAGATTCTTCTTTTGATGATATTATCCTCTGTATATGATGATATGTTCGAACTGCAGTTTTACACTGTTGAACTCTGATATCGCACCACTTTTTGTCGGCACAGAATTAAGGGAATTGGTCAAAGCCACCTCAAGATGCTCTTTTTATACCCAGTCATGTTAATGACTTATTTCTAATTGGTCCTTTTTTGTACCTTTAAATTTTCCAGACTCTTATTGCCCCGTTCAAAAGTTTTAAAGATGTGTTGCTGTCACGAAATATTATATGAGCCAATATTTGGCATGAATTCACACTTTTGACATTTTATTTGCTATATATGTTCTACTATGAATACAATATAAGTTTTAGACATATGTAAATTATTGCATTCCGTTTATTTACAGTTTGTACTTTGTCCCAACTTTTTTTAAATCGGGTTTGTATAAGTGGGGCTAGCGTATGAAGCAAGATATACACACAAACACAACTCCTCACAATTAATTCACATAAGTACACACTTTAAGACATTTTAATTCTTTACACTGTACTGACCTGAAAAAGTATAATAAGTCAGAGAACATCTTTTCTTCCAGATCTCTGTTGAAGGAAAACATTGCATTGGTTAAGGCCTGCATGTTAGTTCTACTTTATTTTTATACTATATACTAATTTATTATACTATCGTATATATATTTTTTTCACAAAATCTGATTGTTATGTTGATATGTCTTCTTTCCACAAGCCATCCGTGCCCTGAATAGGGACAGGGACTAGGACACTAAATTAAAATATTTACAAACACACAAACTGGACTCTCAGTCACTACAATACAATACACAACAATGGCTCACGGACAACTTACTATGGACAATAACACAAATATATCTTTTTTAACTCACACACATACATTCACATATAGATAAATATGTACGTATGTATATATATTTTTCCGACACTAAATATTTGCATTTTTGCATATTATTTAGTTTAAATCTAAATCTTTATTGATAGTTTTTGATCTTTATTGAATCTTTATTGATAGCTTTGATGTCGAAAGACTGTCGAAAAAACATTTCACTGCAAGTTATACTGTGTATTACTATGTATGTGACAAATAAAATTTGATTTAATTTTATTTGATTTGATGAATGATACACTTCTACTAACAGTGATTTATATCAGGGACAGCAAACATTTTTCTTTTTTCTTTTGTGCTATACCAAACATTCCCCGACAATCAAAAGTGGCTCCAGATACATATATTGAATCTATTATATTTGATTTCAGGGACAGTCTTTCTGTCAGCCTTGTTCTGGGTAAGGTGGGATTGTGCGAACCTGGTGAAATGGTCGACCACTAGCAAGATATACTCATATCCACCACAACAGATCTATAGGTGGAGAAAGTCAATACATACTAGTTTGAGATGTGAGTTTAAGGTTATAATTTCCATTGGTGGCTTTTCCTGGGTGGTTGGCTTCTTTTGTTAAATTCAAGAACACTTTCTGGTGATGTTCTCTTTAATTTCTCTTTTCATATCAGAATCAGAATCAGAAATCCTTTATAAATCCCTGAGGGAAATTGCTATAAGGTAGACTCTTTCCCTTGCTACATTCAAGAATTTTTAATACCTACATGATTCATGTTATCTAGTTATTCTAGTTATCTGAATTCTTCTTGTAGAAAAGGTCATCCTTCAAGTAAAATTCCCTCCCTTAACAGCCTCCTTGTTTTGTCCACCTTCCCTCAGATTTGTTGTTTTGCTTATAATCTATGATTTTCCAAGAACAAAGTCTTTTCTCTGTTCTTCCACTAGCTCATCATGACTAATTGTCTGCAGAGGTTCACTGCAAGGTTCACTTTGAGAGCTTAAGTTGATGTCTGCCACCCAGGCCACATCTCTCTCTTATGCTTTCCGGGTTTCTTCCCATATAGTACATATATAGGAGCCAGCATAACAGAGTGTCAGTCAGCATTGATGTTGGATTTGCCTGGATGGTACTTGGTTAAAATTAGAATTGGCCATTGCCCCATCCAACTGTGGCTTATGGCATTTAACTTGAACATACTCAGGACATACTGTATGTTAGGGAATTATTGTCTGTGAAAACTGTGAAATGTGGTGTGTAGAACAAGTAATCCTGGAATTTGTCGCACATTGTCACCACATTCTACAGAGGAATCATAGAGAGCATCCTGAGCAGCGCCATCACTGTTTGGTTTGGGAACTGCACTGTATCAAATTGTAAGTCCCTCCAGCGGATAGTGAAGACAGCTTAGAAGATCATCGGTGTGTCTCTCCTCTCCATCATGGACATTTACACCACATGCTGCACCCGCAAAGCACTCAGGATCCCATCACACACACCCATCACACACACTCTTCAACCTTCTGCCGTCTGGAAAAAGGTATCGAAGCATTCAAGCCCTCACATCCAGACTCTGCAACAGTTTCTTCCCTCAGGCGATCAGACTTCTCAACAATCGGAGTCTGAACCCAATGTCATTGCTATTATGAGCTTCCTCATAGAGTATGCTTCCTCATAGAGTCTGCCCAATATGACTATAATGATTCAGTCTCAAGTCTCTTGATGACATATTGCATGGTTCTTAAAGATGTGCTTTTTGGCTGGGTGACCTGATGTTTTGAGTGGTTGGAGATGGGCACATTCAAATAAATTATTTGGCTATTGTTGATTTTCCAAAGGCCTTCTCCTATGCTCTGCAGGTTCCTATAGGACAAGAAGATCAGCGACATTAACATTTGTTGGCACCCTACTCCAGACATGAAATGTTTTGCTATGGGTCACTACCAGTCTTGAGTGGAATATGGATAAAATGGACTATGGACCTTACTTGTATTTCCTCTATCAAAAATCATGCAGAAGTCTGATTACAGTAGCAAATGCCTCACCTGAGGACTCCTTTTTCATGATTATTACCTCTACTACATTGGCTTCCACTTGGCTGACTAGGAAATAGGTCTGTATGGAAAGATTGGGATTGTCATTTCCTGAGACTGACAGTGAGCTGAACCCACCCATTGTAGGGGACAGTAAGGCCAGTAACTGCATAGACACCAAAAGACACCATAGTCTTCCTTCCAAAAGTTCAACTATGGGTCTTATTTTATAATTGGGTGTGTGAGAATTTGATGTTAAATTTAAACACTTCAGCAGGCTTTTTTTTAACTTTGCAGGTGGTGGTACACTGGCAGGTAAGTGTGCAAGATGTTTCTTGTAAGTATTGCTTTGGCCTTGTTTGTATTGATTTTTAATTGATCTGGGATGGTGCATGCTGTTTAGGACTGCAGCAGTTTTATGATCTCTGAGTGTCCCTTGGCAGAGACCGGACCCCATTTTCCTGCAACCTGGATTTTTTCCAACATCCTACTGCTCTGTGTTCTGCATCCCCACACACTGTCAACCCTGTTCAATACATTCCAGACAACAAGATATTCTAGCTTGCATTTCAAGTTTTGAGGTGTGGTTGGAGAGGTCTGCTGAGAGATGGCTGACGAGGAGGCTATGACTGGAGATTAGGTAGTTTAGCGATCAAAGAGGCCATCTCGTCTCAAACGTGGCACTGTTCACTTGTGCTGCCTTGTGTTGTGAAGTTTGACCAAACCTGCTTGGTGTTCATTTTCCCTAATTATAATTTTCATGACATGGCTGAGAATTTCCTCATCAATAACTGGCCAGTTCAAAAACAAAGATCTCAGGTCAGGAAGCTTTTCCCTAAACCTTGGTAGATGGTGTGGAGAAAGACTTCATATATGGTGTTTGATAATATGAAATGTCCATACTGGCATGCCATTTCAGTGGTTACTTTCTTACCAAGGTGAGACCTAAGGAAGCTTTTGAGTTTTTATATGGTCATCTTGTCCTTTTTGGCCAACATATCCTTAAAGGCCCCTGGTTTTATGATGCTTAATACACCTCAGACCTACTCTTCCTCTGTAAAACCGTCTTTTTCTTCCTCATTGATTTGTAATATTGCAGTATAAATCAGTATTCTGATCTCCAATCTGGCCACCATTTTATTTAAAGTCTCTGCACAGAAAGTATGAGAGGTCCTTTAGAACTACTGGATTCATGAGGATCACATGGTCTCAAGCATAGGATAAGGCTCTATCATGCCTTGCTGAATGTAAGTTGTGGTGAGTGGGGGCCACTGTAAATTCACATTGTCAGAGTTTTTTACCCAGCTCTTTATATAGTCGCCTCAGTTCTTTTCTGAGGCAGTTTGTCTCTCAGTCTGCTGTCTTATGCGGTGTCCCTTGCAAACCCATAGATGTCAGCACTTTTCTTATTGCTCCACACTAGCTCTCTGCATGTTAGCAGTGAATCAACTAGGAAAATGGTGCGTATGCAATGACCTCAGACTCAGCAATGTAAATATTCCTGCACATTGAAGATTCCTGATGCCTGTATGTCTACATTGATCACATGCATATATACCCATGTATTGACTTCTGGCCTGCAGCAGTGTCTGGTTCCACTGGTAAGAGCAGAGTGTGAAGGTTTAATTAGCAGGGTAAGAGAACAGTTTTGCTCAAAATATTGCAATGCACACAACATTATGGGTGACATACCAGAGTTCA
>JAOUQV010000028.1:4524381-4537322 GCA_028565295.1 Aspidoras spilotus | reverse complement strand
CACGTCTTGCTGGCGCATCTGTGACCAAGACAGCAAGTCTTTGTGATGTATCTAGAGCCACTTTGGGGTGTTTTGGATGAGCAAGCCAGGAAATGTTTTCCACCACCAGCATCACGTAGTGACCTGGCCACTATCCTGCAAGAATAATGGCTTAAAATCCCTCTGACATACTTGTATGTGTCATTCCTAAGACAAATTGACGCTGTATTGGCCGCAAAAGGAGGCCCTACGCCATACTAATAAATTATTGTTGTCTAAAACCAGGGGTGTTTCAGTGTCATTGTCTAACCCCTGTATGTCCTGCAGTGGTGTACAGGCAAAATGAACATAGTTGTATATACTAGGCTTTTATCATTCTGTCTGTTAGGGAGAGCGAGGAATTCCCGGGATACCGGGGGAGCAAGGAGCAAAAGGAGACCCTGGTGTGGGAGTTCCTGGGCCGCCTGTAAGAGAGTTCTACATTTTTATTAAACGTTTGCCTACGCTGGGATATGTGAAGTCTTAGGACTTGCAACAATTCATGCATCAAAGTGGACATTTTAAAAATACAAAACACGGTGCTGTAAAATTTTCTAAACATTACATTTTCTGTTGCAACCCTGAATGAGAAAATGCTGGGGACGGTATTGTAAATGCAAATTATACAACCCCAATTCTAATGAATTTGAGACTTTGTATAAAACATAAATAAAAACAGAATACAATGATTTTACAAATATATTTTAACCAATATTCAATTAAATACACTAGAAAGACAAGATATTTAATGTTCAAATGGATAGACTTTATTGTTTTTGCTAATACAGTATTGACTTATTTTGAATTTGATTTCTGCAAAACATTCCAAAAGAGTTGGGACAGGGGCATGTTTACCATTGTGTTACATCACCTTTCCTTCTAACAACACTCAGTAAGTGTTTGGGAACTGAGGACATATTCATGTCCCTCATTACGGAGCGGAAAGGAGGTGAATTAAAGACAACTATAGAATGACAGAATACATGTGTGGGATTGAGAGGGAGGCAGGTAGAAGAGTCAAACTACAGGGAGAAGTGGTCATAAAGATGAAGGTTTTTGAGGTACTTGGGATCAACTGTCTAAGGAAATAGGGAGTGTGGGTAAGAGGTGAAGAAGAGAGTACAGGCAGGATGAAATGGCGGGATGAAAAATGTCAGGAGTGATGTGTAACAAAAGGTTTGCAGAAAAGTAAAAGAAAATGTTTAGAAGAGTGTAGTGAGAGAGAGAGACGGGATGCAGAGCTGGAGTTGGCAGAGCTTAATATGTTGAGGTGAAGAGTGACCAAGATGGACAGGATTAGGAATAAGAACAGGAGTAGGAAAAGCACATGGAAAATTGGGACACAAAGTTAGAGAGGGCAGACTAAGATGGTTTGGACATTTGCAGAGGAGGGATAGTGGATATATTGGTAGGAGGATGTTAGATATAGAGTTGACAGGAAGGAGGCAGAAAAGGAAGACTAAATAGATGTGGTCAATGTAGACATGCAGATAGATGTTGTGAGAGCAGAAGTTGCAAATGACACAGTGAGGTGGAATAGATTCGACCTCTTGGCCGAAAGAGGAAGAAGGCATCATTACGGGGCGGCAATGTGGCGTAGTGGTGAGTGCTGTTGCCTCAGAGCAAAAAGAACCCGGGTTCGATGGTAAATTGTCATTGACTTGAGTAGATGACTTTGTCTATGAGGTTAGAATTTTTTTTATGAGTATGACCTTGTTCCTGTCATTAAAATGACCTTTGATGCTGAATATGATGTTAAACAATAAAAACAATAAACATATTTACCTCATTAATATACATACAATTATTTTGCAGCTGGAACGCATTTTGGAATGTTGCCAGATTAATATGTAGAAATCTATGTTTATAGAATGTGTTTATTCATTGTTATTTCTAACTGGATGCATTGTTATTATATTAACTAAAATAGTACATATTAATATCATACATCTTTTATTTAGGGTCCTCGGGGCCCTCCAGGTTTACAAGGTCCGGCTGGAGTCCCCGGAATCCAGGTATCACTTGTTTGGTTTAAACCTTTGTTTTTACTCTCTTTGTATCATCACATATGTTTAATTCACTTTAGATTTATTGAGATTATTAAACCAATAATAGAAATTAGAAAGCTATATGTAAGGAAAGCAACCGAACAAACCCTGTAATCATACCAAGCAATACCAGGACAATATAAAGATAATGAATGACACCTATAGAAATAAAGATTCCTGCAATTATTCAATTAATAATTGAAAAAGTACAAAACTATGGGATTGTTTTGAGAGACGAGTTGAGGACGAGTCAAGTACAGTACCTGTACCCTCTTCTTTTCTAGCCCTGCATATTGTGTTTTTATGTATGTGTAATTAAAATACTGTATACAGTATTTAGACCAGGGGTCACCAACATGGTGCCCACCTGCAAGAACCACATGAGTAGCCCAAATGCCTGTTCTAAAAATAGCTCACCATGGCACGACCTACCCATGATTTGCATCACATTTATTTTGTTGCTTATTTTTTTTATTACACCTGCATTGGGGTGAATTTGAAAATGACAATATTAAAAAAATAACGTAAATTTATTTTTATATAAGAGCTAGTTGGTTGCCATGGTGACCAGCTAGCAGGCCCAGTGAAGGTGAGGAGATGATTCACACCCAAAAACGTGGCAGACAAAAAGGAAAACTAATTAGTCTCACAGTGAATGGGAGGAAGAATTCTTTTTTACCACTGTGAAACATTCGAGCGGAAAAAGCCAGTGGGTTAAATGAAGCTGTTCTAGCTGCAAAGGATGGACCGACGTCATATTTAACTCTGTGGATTAGACTCATATGTTAGTCAAGGCAGTGTATGTGTAATAATTATAGAATATTTTTTTTATTAAATGAACAGAGTCTGTTATGTCTTTATGTTTTCCATGTATTTGGTCTATTTGTCTGACTCTCTTATATTGGTCTGACTCTCTTATATTGGTCTGACTGTCTTATATTGGTCTGACTGTCTTATATTGGTCTGACTGTCTTATATCAAGGGGCCGCCAGGTCGTGAAGGCAGGCCAGGACCTCCTGGTGATCCAGTGAGTACATTTCTCATTGCATGTATATTCTATGCAAATGAAGATCCATATGTGGAATTAATCAGTCATGAATGAAACTGGATTGTTTAGAATTTGGGGCAGTATTGCATTCTTAATCTCACCATTAATTATTTTTATTCCAGACAGCACTGCCAATTGTGAACGATGCTGGCTCACTGCTGAAGGTAGTATATTCTTGATTTAATAAAACACACATTTTTATAACAGGTGGCAGGTTAGACTAGTTTGGTTTCAGCTGAGTTCTTCAAAGCCTTTTTATAATTATTAATATTTATTCAGTATTTATACTGAATAAAATACAGTTTATCAGTCTTCATAATTCATTTGATCATTATAAATAAATAATCTATTATGGAGTGGCACGGTGGTGCAATGGCTAGCTCTGTTGCCTCACAGCAAGTGGAACACAGGATCGATTCCTGGGTGGGACAATTCAGGAAATGTCTGTGTGTAGATTTCCTCCTGCATTCCAAAGACCTGCATGCTAGGCCAATTGGTGTCTCTAAAGTGCCCTTAATGTATGAATGTGTGCAGTATGTGACTGTGTGTGTGCCCTACAATAGAGTGGCAATGTTCCTGCCTTTGCATCAAGAGTTGCCGGGTGGGCACCGGCTGGCCCACAACCCTGTGTGGATTAAATGGAAGATAATGAAAAAACTATTATAACATACAGTAACTGTTACTTAAGTATAATAATTTGTGAGGTTTTGGAGTTCTGATGTCAAATACAAATATTTAGTAATATAAGGTTTATTAAGTATTCGCTTATATGTGTATTGTGACTGTAGAATGCCTGCAGTGTTTGCCAGACCAGAATACCTGGCGAGAAAGGAGAGAAAGGGGCACCTGGATCTCCAGGTAGAGAGGGCTTTCAAGGGGAAAAAGTAAGAGAGATACTTTTTTAGCACGTCATTTCATACACTGACATAACACTTAAGTACAGGTGCATCTCAATAATTTATAACATCTTTAAAAAAAATATTTTTTCAGTAATTCAATACAAACAGTGAAACACATACATTATATAGATTCATTACAAACACAGTGTTTATTTCTGTTAATGTTGATGATTATTGATTACAGACAATGAAAACCCAAAATCATTACCTCAGAAAATTAGAATATTTAACACAAAACACGTGTTTCCTAAGTGTTTAAAATAGTCTCTTAGTTAATAGGTTACACAATTATGCGGAAGACTCTGGCAGTCTTTCAAACACTCTTCAAGGAGGTAATGCCACAAAAGCCATTGCTAAAGAAGCTGGATGTTTACAGAGCATATTAATGCAAAGTTGAGTGGAAGAAATAAAGTAGGGTATAACCCCAACCTTGAAAGGATCACCATTAAAAATGGGGGAGATTCACAAGTGGATTGCTGCTGGAGTCATTGCTTCAAGAGACACCACACATCGATGTATTCATAACATGGGGTACAACTGTTGCATACAACCTTGTACCAAGCCACTCATGACCAAGAGACTACCAAAAGTGTCTTACCTAGGCCAAAGAGAAAAAAAAACTGGACTGTTGCTCATTGGTCCAATGTATTGTTTTCAGATGAAAGTAAATTTTACATTTCATTTGAAAATCAAGTTCCCAGAGTCTGGAGGAAGAGTGGAGAAGCACACAATCCAAGCTGCTTGGATCTGCATGTGTAGATCCACTGTGTTATATCAAGACCAAAGTCAGCACAGCCATCTACCAGGAAATTTTAGAGCACTTCATGCCAACAAACTTTTTTGGAGATGAAAATTTAATTGTCCAGCAGGACGTAGCCACACTGACGAAATACCAATACCTGGTTTAATAACCACAGTATCACTGTGCTTGATTGGCCAGCAAACTTGTCTGACCTAAACCCCATAGAGATTCTATGGAGTATTGTCAAGAGGTAGATGAGAGGCACCAGACCCAATAATGCAGACAACTAAAGGCTGCTATTAAAACAACCTCGGCTTCCATAACACCTCAGTACTGCCACAGGCAGATCGTCTCCATGCTACACCACGTTGATGCAGCAATTCATGCAAAAGGAGCCCAGATCAACTAATGAGTGCATTTGCTGTACATACTGTTCAGTTGGTCTTATATAATGTTCTAATTTTCTGAGGTAATGATTTGGGTTTTTATTGGATGTAAGCAATAATCATCAACACTAACAGAAATAGATCACTGTGTTTGTAATGAATCTATATCATGTATGAATTTTACTGTTTGTATTGAATTACTGAAACAAATTAACTTCATGAGATGCACCTGTAATTATTGCATTGATTGAAAGATAGATGGAATTGTGTGAAAAAACATGTTTTTTTTTCTCCAGGGTGATCAGGGTCTGAGAGGTCCAGTTGGTTACCCAGGGAAAGAGGGCCCGAAGGTAAAACATGGCGAATTACTCTTTGTATTTTAGAGCGTTGGCTATAATTTGGCTTGCTCACATTAAAACGTTTAATTTATGGGAGAAAAAACAGGACCTGAATTGTTTTCGGTGCTGGGCTGCACAAGCTGCCTGAGCGGTCAGTGTTATCTCCTCAGTATCTTTGTAGATCAGATAATAAGACTTATAATAAGATTTTGCCATAAATCTTCTGCTACTCAAATGTGTCTTCTCATATAAAGACCACAGTAATCTCACATGCGTCTTCTCCTGATGTCTAGTATAGATCTCAGTGAGGTCTCACCCTGTTCTCTTTTATTAAAGACTGGAGTATGAACTCAGATTTATTATACTTTATTTTACAATTAATTTTATTGAAATTTTTATTTTGGTTTTCTGAATACTGTACTTATTTTATGAACGTGTTAAATTGGAAGCAATATTAGTTAATTGTAAAGTTGATTATATACTAAAAGTGTTTTCTTTAAAAATCAGTGGTGAGTCTGTGGGCATTTAAAACCTCTGACTGTTGATCTGTCTGGACACCTTGCAGGGTGTGAAAGGAGAGAGGGGGTTTCCCGGGCCTGTGGGGGAGAAAGGTAATGAGGTAAGTTTGTAAAATAATTTTAGTGACTAAATATATATTCGATTTTGTGACTAAAGACGCATGTTGAGTTTGACCTAATGAATTCATGATTATATTTAGGGCCCTACTGGAGTACCAGGACTCTCAGGGGCAACAGGTCAAAGTGGGCCACCTGTAAGTGTTTACATTTATAAGTATTTATAATGAATGTCAATGCATAATGAACTGGAGCATGCTACAGTATTATACACTGCTCTTACTGATTCTTTTTACACATTATTATAGTTTTATCAATGGGTGCTTTACTAAAGAGAGCAAACATTGTGGACACATAGAGTTTGTGATTATGCTAGAAATTTGTTAACTATTCATCTTGTTGATATGGCTGCAATGCCAGAGCCCGGGCATTTATAACTCCATCTAAGGCATCCAGACTTTTTCCTACAAAAATTGCATAACTCACAAGCCTACTCCTAATTTCCAGTATACTTAATGAGAGTCATCAGTAGCATACAGTACTCATATTACAGCTAAATATATTGATAAACATTCATTCATTAATTTTCTTCCACTTGATCAACAGGCCAGCCAATGGGTTGCAGGGTAGCCAATGCCCACTGGCATCTGTTGGCGCAAGAGCAGGAACAATCTTAGACAGGGCACCAATCAATCATAGGTCACACATACTCGCTGCCATACACACATTGGGGCCACTTTAGAGATACCAGTTAACCTATCATGCATGTCTTTGAAATGTGGGAGGAAAAGGAAGCACCCAGAGAAAACCTATTTGAACATGGTGAAATTTCCTGAGTCATCCCGCTCGGAGATCCAACTCAAGTCGTTCTTGCTGTGAGGCGATAGCACTACCCACTATAACACCTTGTTGCCTATTTCTGAACAAAAATTAATAATGCAAGAATGACTAAACATCCTGCATTAAACACACTGAGCAATCTGAATGTTTGCCATAATGAAAGAAGCTGCTTCCTGCAAAAAGTCATGCCTCACTTCCCAGGCCCTAATCTTAACATCCAGTAATATGTGTGTGATCTACACTTACCGGCCACTTTACTACATCTGTTTAATTGCATAGATAATCAAATATATAAACTAATATATAATTATCCAATCACATAGGGACAACTCAATGCATTTAGGCTTGTACAGGTAGTCAAGACAACTTGCTGATGTGAAAACCGAGTATCAAACTGGGTAAGAAATGTGTTTCAAGTGAGTTTGAACGTGGCATGTATGTTGGTGCCAGACTGGATGGTCGGAGTATTTTAGAAACTGTTGATCTACTGGGATTTTCATACACAAACACCTCTAGGGTTTACAGAGAATGGTCATAAAAAGAAAATATACAGTGAGGGGCAGTTGTGTGGACAAAAATACATGATATAAGATGTCAGAGGACAATGGGCAGACTGTTTTGAGATGATACAAATCAACAGTAACTTAAATAACCACTTGTTACAACCAAGGATTGCAGAATACAATATCTATTGAAGTATGCTACAAAAACTTAAGGCAGTTCTGGAAGTAAAATGGGGTCCAACTTTTTACTAACCAGGTTAGTGGCCGGTGGTATATATATATATATAAAAGTGTGTGTAGAACACCACTTGGTATACTTTATATTTGTCTACAAATGCTTGTACCAGACCTGCTTCCACTCTAGATTTCAACACACCTACTTCTACAGCTTTGGCATTATTTTAAATAATTCTGTAATAACAGCTAATGGAGCTTTTATCTGTTTGTTTAGGGTCCTATTGGCAGACCTGGATTTTCCGGACCAGCAGGACCCAAAGGGGAACAGGTGATTAGGCAAAATTTGTAGTTTTCCTTGCATGAGTTATTGGTAAATGTAATATGATGTAGAGGATCGATTGCTAAGGCACCATGGTAAGACACTATTAAGAATGAAAAAGATGTGTGTGAAGATAAAGAATGAAAGTAATTCACTGTATTTGGTACAAAATACATATAAAGAAAACATTTCCAAACAAGTGTCAAACTACAGTACTGGAACATGTAAGTAAATGCTGAAGAGTGGTGATACCTGCAAAAATAATAAAATTAATCTTTTTGCATACGATATGTGGGCTCTCAGGTGATAGTGTGGCCAGATGAACTAGCAAGTGGATTGTTATTCTTTCACTGACCCACAAGTTATGACAGATGCAGAAAGTTCTCCCAGTTCATGTCTGTGCACCTTTCTGCTCCTATGCCCAAGGGTATATATTAATCCACCCACATTTTCTATTAATATGCTTGGATACATTATTTGTGTGAACAGCACTGACGTTTGTGGCGTACCCTCCTTTTGGAGTGTGTCAGTGACTGCCAGTGTCTTCCCTATGATTGTGTATCTTACTGAACCAGACTAAAGGATCATTTAAAAAACACTTAAATATTCTAATTTTCTGAGAATGATATTGGGTTTTCATTGGCTATTAGCAATAATCATCAACATTAACAGAAGTACACACTTGAAATATATCACTGTGTTTGTAATTAATCTATATAATGTATGTATTTCACTGTTTGTATTGGGTTACTGAAATAAATTAACGTTTTGATGATATTTTAATTTATTGAGATGCATCTGTATTTAGCCTGATATAGTTTATTATAGTAAAGCTCTATTAATAATTTTTTTTGCTGATCACCTGATTTATGCCGCTTCTTGACCAATTGTGTCTTACTGTTCAGGACTTTTGATTTGGATTAGGGTTCTTGCTTGTGAAAATGAACCTGCAACTGTTTACTATACAGTCTGCACATTCAAATATCTGATGAGCTATAAACAAAAAACATTGAACAAAAATTCATGTGCTCTCTTGTACTAGACAGTGCATATTTGTAGTTAATTCCTCTAGAGGTAGTTTACTAAACTAGGGGTATATTCACTGTCCTTGAATAGAACATGTCATTTAGCAATGGTCCTCTTAAATCTGCTGGAACAGCACCAATAACCAATTATACTACTGTTTAATATGTAATAGTGTTGTAACATTTCGGGTATGCTAATTTTAATTTGCATATTTTTTGCAGGGCATCAAGGGTGCACCGGGCAGGCCGGGAGTTCCTGGACCTCCTGTAAGTTTAATCAAGATTTGAGTGATTGTAAGGTACACATTTATTTTATTGGTGTCAGAAATGCAATAATATTAATTAATAATAATAATTATAATTCTACTTCTTTTTCTTTTTAATATTATGGAGTGTTAATTGAAATTGACCAAGTGATACATTTTTTAGTTTAGCAAATTAGATCATTTTCATAAACAATCATTCATTCCTTTATTTGTTTATTTTATTTCACTTAATCCACACAGGGTTTGCAGGCTAGCCAGTGCCCACCCAAAAACTCTGGACGCACAGGCAGGGTTCCAGTCTATCATAGGGCACACTTACCCACACTGTCACACAAACATTCACTCACCAAGGGCCACCTTAGAGGCAACAATTAACCTAGCGTGTATGTCTTTGGAATGCAGGAGGAAACCAGAGCACCCAGAGAAAACCCACACGAACATAGGGACATGCAAACTCCATACAGAAATGTGCATTATCTAAATGGCATAACAGTTTGAGTTTGGCTCTTTTTAAGATTTCAAAGAAAATCATATTTCAGTCTGAATTAGCTTGTTTTGTATTATTCTGGGCATCATAGTGGTGCAGTGGTAGTGCTGTTCCCTTCCAGCGAGATGGACAGTTTCTGTGTGGAGTTTGCATTTTCTCCGTGTCCTCCGGGTGCTCCAGTTTCCTGCAACTGGGTGCTCCAGTTTCCTCCTGCATTCTAAAGATACATATTAGGTTAATTGGTGTCTCTATAGTGGCTATTTGTATGCCCTATGATGGAGTGGTACCCTGTCTAGGGTTGTTCTTGCCCTTTTCCCCAGAGTTGCCGGGTAGGCTCCGGCTGGCCTGCAATTCCGTGTGGATTAAGCGGAAGATAATGAATGAATGTATAGTCTGGTTAAAAAAAAAATGCATGGAGACAACATATGTTGCCCTATAACCTCAATGCACCTTTCTGCATTAATGCTGCCATCAAAGAAGTGCGAAAGATTTTTGGTATAGGCACTGACACATCCACATACTGGATATACATTTTTTTATTTGGTTCCAGATCACACTGCATCACTTTCTTCCAGATACTGATTCTTCTGACCACAAATGCTTTTTTGTCCTTTACAAATACTTCCAAGCCCTGGGAACTCAGTGCTAGTTAAGATATGGTTACCATAAGGTTTGTGTTTTTACAGTTATTTTTAAAGTGGCATCTGTGAATATAACTCTGAATCATAGAGCTTAACAAAGGCTTACCCTTGGCCATGTGGTTATATCAGCTACCGATAAATGACGGTTCTTGGTGCAGCCCAACCTAAATGATCACAGATCACAAGTGTCCGGTTTAGGCTTGTAACTTTTCTATTTATGTACTGAAATCTTTCCATTTTAGGAACATATTTGTGCCCTAAAAGGAATAAAGTTTTCTTTTTAATTCTAATTACAGTTTTCTAACCTAAGACCTAGTGAATTCATGTTTTTTGTGGTGATTAGTGTTTTGTCTGTAAATGTGTGGTCTAAAAGCAGCAGCTCAAATGCATTCGGGC
Source organism: Aspidoras spilotus (assembly GCA_028565295.1). NCBI lineage: Eukaryota > Metazoa > Chordata > Actinopteri > Siluriformes > Callichthyidae > Aspidoras > Aspidoras spilotus. Next base: position 4,526,614 of record JAOUQV010000028.1, on the reverse strand, counting down.
ATTGTAATGTGAATACTTGAATTTCAGGGTACCCCCTATGTGGATGGGAATGGAATGAGCAGTCTGTACAAGCTTCAGGTCTGTTTTTTTTTTTCTTTGGTTTGAAAATAGTAATAAGCATGTTTCATACACTCACAAGCCACTTTATTAGGTACACTCGTTCTTTTTAACACACATTTCTAATCAGCGAATCAAATGGCCGCAACTCAATGCATTCAGGCAAGTAGAGGTGGCAAACACAACTTGCTGAAGTACAAACTGAGCATCAGAATGGGGAAGAAATGTGATTTTAGTGACTTTGAACATGACATGCTTGTTAGTGCCAGACTGATAATTTCAAAAACTACTGGGATTTTCACGCACAACCATTTCTAGGGTTGACCACTGAGGGGCAGTTTTGCTAACAAAAAATTGTTTGTTTATGTGAGAGGTCAGTGGAAAATAGGCAGACTGGTTTGAGATGACAGAAAGGCAACAGTAACTCAAATAACCATTCGTTACAACCAAGGAATACAGAATACCATCTCTGTTGAATGTATGCCATGAAGATGTAAGGCAGTTCTGAAGGCAAACATTGCTCAGTCTTTTACTAGCAAGGTGTACCTAATAAAGTGGCTAATAAAGATATTTCATATTTTTTCTATAATAATATGCAGCATTAACTGATTTCATGTCCATGACTGATATATATTAATATAATGGGTAGACATTACTGCTGCACATAGCCTACAATGTAATATAACATTACGTCAAACACAGTTTTTTCTTTTTGTCTTCGAAGTTATTTTAAAGATACAAGTCTTTCTTTGACTAATAAGACCAACACCCGTGCACCATTTTATCTAGGGTCTTTGGGGTCTTCCATTACCACAAACCATATCAGTATGTAGTTTGGATTCTCCAAATTGCCATAGGTGTAAATAAATGTGCTTGCATAAGTGTTTGTGAGCAAGGTGTGCCCCATACAAGATGCTTACCCACGTTACACTCATGCACTGCAACTCTGGCCTGGTTAAAGCAGTTACTGAATGAGAATGAATGAATCATCATTCAGATGTTATTTATATAACCTTTTTTTTTTAACAGAATGAAGGAATCCCAGGACCACCAGGACCACCGGTATGCATTATAATAAAGGCTAAAGTCAATGTAACATTTATTTATTCATTTATTCATTTTCTACACACGTTTAATCCTAATTTGGGTTGCAGTTAAGCCAGTGCCCAGACAGCAGAACAGGGTGCAAAGCAGGAACCACCCTAGACAGGAGCCACTCCATCATAAGGCACACTTACACTCACTCACTCACACTATTTGTTGACACTAGTTAGACGGATGTATGTCTTTGGATTGTGGGAGTAAACACACACGGATAGCATGCAAACTCAGAGTAGTGAGTGTGAGACCAAAAGGTTACCTGTTCGATCCCCGATTTGCGAAGAAACATTTATTGCATTCTACCCTACTATTGTCAACCTAGGTGCCAGTAAGTGGGCTGCACACTGCTCTGGGTATCTCTGTGTGCTAAGTGCACCCATGGATGTGGCTTAAATTAAGAATTTTGCTATGTGGATAAATAAAAAAGTAGTAATCATTTATTATTATTATTATTAGTATTAATATTATTAATAGTATTATTACTATTATTAGTTTATACTAATATATGTTGACACACAACAAGAAGTTCATAGGGTTAATTCCCAGGTGGGGCATCCTCAGCTATTTCAGTGTGGAGTTTGCATCTGCAATGTCCGCATTAGTTTTCTCTAATTACTCCGTTTTCCCTGGTCCTAATGTTTGGGGTGATTGTTTCTGCCAGGTGGGCACAGGCTTCCCTTTGACCCTGAACAAGGTTAAGCTGGTATTAAAAATGAATGAATGAATACAACAATCCATCATTTTAAAAAGAAACATGTAAAAATGTTGACCTTTTTTAGGAAGTAAAAATATTATTTTGCTTTGTTTTATAGGGGCCCAAAGGAGACGAAGGGAAAATAGTAAGTTACTGAAGAGGTTTTATTATGCGTTTACATATAATGTTGAGTTAAAAATATCCTCTTTTATTTGTTTTTTGATTGGCTTCTATAAATGCATGTTTATACCAATGTTCTCAAATTCATGCCAAGTTATTTCCAATCCAAGCCATTAATCCTTAAACAGTATGTACAGGGGTTAGACAATGAAACTGAAACACCTGTCATTTTAGTGTGGGAGGTTTCATGGCTAAATTGGA
>JAOUQV010000028.1:4310108-4321463 GCA_028565295.1 Aspidoras spilotus | reverse complement strand
CTCTTACCCTGCTAATTGAACCTTCACACTCTGCTCTTACTGGTGCAATGTGCAATTAATGAAGATTGACCACCAGGTTTGTCCAATTTAGCCATGAACCTCCCACACTAAAATGACAGGTGTTTCAATTTCATTGTCTAATCCCTGTATATATACCAAAATAAGGATAACCTCCAAAATTAAACTGTATTGAAATATACAATTTTATTTTTACATTTTAGTTTTTAGTCAAAAACAGATAACTCCTAATTTCATGTTTTACTATTTCGAGTTAGGCAGGACAGTGTTGCAGTGGGAAGCGCTGTCATCTCACAACAAAAGGATTCGAGTTCGATCCCTGGGTGGGATAACTCTGAGTAAATTTTCTTGCGGGGTGCTCTGGTTTGACATGCATGCTAGGTTAATTGGTGTCTCTAAAGTGGCCCTTAGTGGGTGAATGTGTCTGTGATAATGTGTGTGTGGATTGTGTGTATTAGTGCCCTGTCTAGGATCATTCCTGCCCTTGCGTCCAGACTTGCCAGGTGGGCACTTTCTGGCCCGTGACCCCTTGTGGATTAAATGGAACAGACAGCCACTGACACCTTGCACAAGAATGGCAGGACACAAAAGGTCATTGCTAAAGATTCTGGCTGTTCACAGAGCTCTGTGTGCATAAAAAAGTTGAGGGGATGAAAAGGATGTAGTAGAGAAAAAAAAAGTACAAGCAATAAGGATAACAGCACCCTGGAGAGTATTGTGAAACAACACAGCATTCAAAAATGGAAGACTGGACTTTTGCTGGGGTCAGTGTTTTAAGGACCATGGTGTACAGACATATGCAAAAAATGGGTTTCAGCTGTCACATTCTTTGTGTCAAGCCACTATTGAACATAGACAGCGTCAAAAGCATCTAAAGACAAATGGGACTGGATTGCTGCTTAGTGGTCCAAAGTTAAGTTCTCTGATGAAAGTAAATTTTGCATTTCCTTTGGAAATTAAGATATCAGTCTGGAGGAAGAGAGGAGAGGCACAGAATCCATGTCACTAGTTTAAAGTTTCCACAGTCAGTGGTGGTTTGGGGAGCCATGTCATCTGCTGGTGTTGGTCCACTGTGTTTTCTGAGGTCCAAGGTCCAAGGAGATGCTGATTCCATTTTCCAAAAGGACTTGGCACCTGCACACAGTGCCAAAGCTACAAGTACCTGGTTTAAGGACCGTGGTATCCTTGTCCTTAATTGGCCAGGAAACACACCTGACTTTAACACTATAGAAAATGTATGGGGTATTGTGAAGAGCAAGATGCGACATAAGACAGACCTAACAATGCAATACAGCTGAAGGCCAGTATCGGCACATCCTTGGCTCTCATAACACCTGAAAAATGCCACAGACTGATCGACTCCATGCCACGCCGCATTGCTGAAGTAATTTATCATATCCAATCCATAATAGGGCATGCACACACACAATCACACACACACCAATTAACCTATCATGCATGTGTTTGGAAGGTAGGAAGCCAGGGAGTACCCGGGGAAAACCCACACATAAATTTCTCAAACCCAGGATCTTCTTGCTGTAAGGCACTTTCGCCACTGTGCCACTTTCGGTTTCTCCTTCCTCTACATGGCTAAAATGTAGAGTGAGAGAAGAGGCAGAGAGTCGTAATCGAACTACAGATTTCATGCAGAAAAGGAGTTGAGTTAGATATCTAAGGAAAAATATCTGAGAAACTAAAATAAATTTGTTTTAAATTGATTTTAATGGTACTTATAATTCTAATCCAAAAACAAACAGCTACATGAAAAAAGGAACAGAATTGTTCTTTTAAAAGCCGAGCCGCAAGAACCGACTCTCATAAAACAGCCATTATTGCTAATATGCTAATACTGTTGATTGGCTGATTGGCTTTATTGAGTTTTGTTCAAGAACAGCACACATGCTTGCAACAAAACATCAGTGTGCAACGCCTTAAATGATCACATTCATTTTTAAATAGCGTTGTTCAGTTTTCCTACAGAAACTATACTTTCATTTGTTGTATGATTTTTAAAATACAGTATGTCTGCACTAGTCATTTTTATTTGTTAAAATATTAAATAATATAATTACACTGGATGATTAGGTTAAGTGATTAAGTTTTTGATTAGAGGACTAGAGAGAACAGACTCCACAAGGTGGCGACATCCTCCATATCTAGTCTAATCATATCCGCTGCACAAGTTCTGCCAGTTTGTCTGCCTAGTTTTATTCACGCCTGTTGCATTAACTGCATGTGGCCAGTCACTGTATCATTTTTTCTGAATGTTTGTTCATGGTTGGTCTACCTTTGGTATACCTATGTTTCCTTCAAGTGGGCTCCATCTATCTGTAATTACTGGTAAATGGTTACATCTGCTGTGCACCTTATATAAAAGCCAATTGTGGTATAACCACCACTTGAGGAATTTAATCAAGGATAATATGCCACCAGTTATGTGTTCCGAATCCAGTGAACAGTGTTTAGTCATACCAGTATAATGTGAAACTCAATTTTAGAACTTTCCAGCATGCTACAAATCTCTAGAATAATAGTTGTGAACATAAGATTACCTGAGACCAACGCTTTTTGTGTCGAATCTTGTCTTTGTCCTTAAAGTGAACAAACAGTGTGTTGCCATATGGAAGTATGTACTGCAGACGGCAGCCATATGGCGTCTGGAAGACTTTCTGGTCAGGAAGAGGCTTTTTCTCTCTAAATACACTTTTGCTATCATTGGTAAATATCCTGCATATAAATAGGACACAAATATGATCATATTTTAACAGCCATTATGGTATTTCTGACATATTTTATTACTGCTTACAGTATTTGCACAATCACTTACACATAAACATCTTTTATGACTTGTGCCAAGGTCTCAGCATACTTGTTGACTTGCCGCTTTCGGTCTTTGGTCAGGAAAGCGTCATCAAAATAAATATGGGACTCAAAAACGACATCATTGAATTGGTTCTTCTTTGGTCGGAATTTGTCCAGCCTGGAAAAAATCAGAGAAAGCATTATTCAAAGTTTTATCAATTAAGTTCTCAAGTGGAAGATTCTTTTTTCCCCATCACAATACCTGAACATTGAGATGATCATCTTTATCATTTCATCTGCAGTTTCATGCCACATGGTGGCGCAGAGGTAGATGGTCACTTTCTCTTTTTCCCTATTGATAAATATGCATTAATGCTAACTCCAGCCTTTTACTATATATTAAAATGTGTTGTGTTGTAATTCATTAAACACACACACACTCAACTACCTGATATGTCTTGGTTGAAGTGCAATCTCAAACTTGGAGTTCAGAAGCATGGACTGGTCAATAAACGCTGCTTCGTACAGATTGCGCACAAACAGGTCCTTTGTCCTGGCAATACGTTCCGTGTTCAAGAACCAGATGTAAAGCGTGCAGAGCACCAGACCGAGCCACCAGCTCACCAAAGATGATCCAAGAAAAGCAAAACCAACTGAAGGCTCCTTTCCCAGTACGTAAATACACAGGTCATTAGTTAAATCACTCAGCATCAGTCTCATGATCCCAAGAGCAGGGCCTTCCACCATCTTAAAATTGCTACAGTAGTCAAATAATGTGGTATTGGTCTGCAGAAAAAATGCAAAGTGACCATTTAATTTTTGTAAAAACTAACAAGTTCACCATAAAAAATCATTTATTAACCTGTTAAGAAAGAAAGTACTATAATTTATTAATTATTATCTACAGTATCTGTATATATGTCTTGTTGGACAGGACAAATTCCTTATTTGTTATTATAATAACCTTTTGATTGAAGTTTGCATATGGACTCCAAATAGCCAGCATAAAGGCACCCAGTGTGGCAGGAGATGTAAAGATCATAGGAATGATGAAGCTGCGACGCACAGCGTGCATTTTGCAGGCAACCACAGCCACATAGCGACACAGAGCTGAAGATAAAACCTGTATAGCGAAGAGGCTCAGAACGAGGGTCCTGGTAAAATTAGTAACTGACAGCACTGATGACCAATCCTGTTTCGAGAGTTTCACGTAAGCGCCAAGGAAAGTAAAGGTCACAATAATTCGCACCAAACTTGCCACAAGGTTAATGAAGTTGCTGGACCTTCTGATGTCATTGATTGTCTTCTGGAAAAAAACAATGCGGAAAAGCATGGCATAGTTCTCCCACCAGCTCAACGAGACTAGGAAAGTGCCTCCTATGGCCAAACCCACAAATAGCGGCATGTTCTGATTTCCATTTTTCTGTCTCAGATAGTTAACGGCAAACAAGCAAAAACCTGCAATTAGAAAAATAGCAGCAGCTAACGAAGTTGCAATAAATCGTCTCCTTCCATGCATGACTATATTTGCCACCACCTGCAGCATGGCAGATAATGTTGCAATGCCATTCAGAAGCATCACGTTGGTCAGGATGTCAAATTTGGGCATAGTGGCCAGGATAAGGATGGAGGATCCGAGAGCCACCAAAGTTTCCACTGAAATAATCTGCACACAAATATAAACATTTGAGTAAATAAAGAGTAATTCATAATATATCGAGTATTGCATTGCAATTAAATGTATTAAAATCATATTTGTGATACTAAATACAACTGAAATAATAATAAAAAAAAACACTTTTTATTTTTTATCACATATATGTCAACATTATTGCACAGTGAAATTCATATCTTTGCATACCAGCCCCTTGTTTGCGACTAGAGGAGAGGGTTAGCTGGCATACTGGCATGCATAGTGTCTAGCTAGAGGACATAACAGTAACCACTACTGGGTTTTGAACTGGCAACCTTCGATTAAAAAATAATATTAAAAACTCAGCCTGTACTATTACCACCTAATATGTAGAATCACTAAGATTAATATTTATTTCAATTAATGGCTATTTTCCAACAGTAGATTTAAATTCTCTTATACTGATTAGAATTATTGTGTATTTACTGACATCCTGACATTTAAAGGTTTCCTGACATATAAAGATGTTGTATACACAAGTGTACATATATATTACATAAAATACGGGCAATTTGGCATCTCCAGTGCTCCTAAGCATGCATGTTATTTGACTTTAGGAGAAACCCGGAGCACACAGAGTAAACTCACACAGACATGGGGATCACAGGAAAACTCTATACAAAAATGATCCAGGATGCCCCAGGGAACAAACCCAGGATCTTCTAACTGTTTGGCACCATTGTGGCGCATTCAAATTAAAGTAAAATTCTATGAAGAGAAATCGTTTTTGACTAATCAAAGACATGTGTGACTACACCTGATCCTTTGCAGCAGGATCTCCCTGGAAACTTAAGCAACTAAACTTTAGAAAGTATTTAAAAAGCATGAGCATCTGACATAAGTTTATCTTTTAGTCATCTGCTTTTTTATCATCTCTGGATAAATTGTGTGTAACTGCATCAGTAAATATTATCAATTGTAAGTGAGGCCATTGGCAATCATGGTTGTTCACTCAGGGAAGGGGAAAATGTTATTAATTCTTTGATGTGTATTGATTTCCTCCATCAATAAATATATCAATAAATGCATATCAATAAATTAGAACATCATCAAAAAGTTAATTTATTTCAGTAATTCAAAACAAACAGTGAAATGCAAACATTTATAAAGATTCGTTACAAACACAGTGAGATATTTAAAGTGTTTATTTCTGTTAATGTTGATTATTTCTTACAGCCAATGAAAACCCAATATCATCATCTCAGAAAATTAGATTATTATATAAGACTAACTGAAAAAAATCATTTTAATGCAGATATTTTGTCCTACTGAAAAGTATGTACACTCAATACCTGTTCAAGCTCCTTTTGCACAAATTGCTGCATCAATGTGACATGGCATGTAGGCGATCTGGCTGTGGCACTGCTGAGGTTTATGAAAGCCGAGGTTTATTTAATAGTAGCCTTCTGTTTGTCTGCATTGTTGGGTCTGGTGCCTCTCATCTTCCTCTGTCTCTTGGGGTTTAGGTCAGGTGAGATTGCTGGCCAATCAAGCAGAGTGATACTGTGGTTATTTAACCAGTTATTGGTACTTTTTTCAGTGTGGATATGTGCCAAGTCCTGCTGGACAATGAAATTTCCATCTCCAAAAAGCTTGTCGGCAGAGGGAAGCATGAAGTACTCTGAAATGTCCTAGAAGACGGCTGCGCTGACTTTGGTCTTGATATAACACAGTGGGCCTTCAATATCAGATGACATGATTCCCAAACAATCACTAATTGTGGAAACTTTACGCTAGACCTCAAGCAGATTGGATTATGTGCCCGTCCACTCTTCCTGCATACTCTGGAACCTTGATTTCCAAATTAAATGCAAAATTTACTGTCATCTGAAAACAACACAATGGACCAATAAGCAACAGTCCAGTTCTTTTTCTCCTTAGCCCAGGTAAGATGCTTCTAGCGTTGTCTCTTGGTTATGAGTGGCTTGATACAAGAAATGCAACAATTGTAGCCCATGTTCTGGATACATCTATGTGTGGTGGCTCTTGAAGGACGGACTCCAGCAGCAGTCCACTCTCTGTGAATCTCTCCTAAATTATTAAATAGCCTTTTCTTGATGATCCTTTCAAGGCTGTGGTTATCCCGGTTGCTTGTTCAACATTTTCTACTACACTTTTTCCTACTACTCAAATTTTTATTAATATGCTTGGATACAGCAGTCTGTGAACAGCAGCTTCTTCAGCAATGACCTTTGTGGCTTAACGTCCTTGTGGAATGTGTCAATTACTGCCAGTGTCTTCCTATAATAGTGTAACATACTGAACCAGACTAAGGGACCATTTTAACATTTGGGAATACTTTGCAGATGTTTTGTGTGAAATATTATTCTGAGATAATAATTTTGGGTTTTATTGGCTGTAATCAATAATCATCAACAGTAACAGAAATAAACACTAGTCAATATCTTATATGAGAGCCTGTTTTTACATATTTGTCAAATTGGGTGCAATGATGCTAATCCAGTCACTGTGCCCAATTTTACATACAACTGAACTGGGCACAATTATCCTAATCCAGTCAATGTTCGGTGTATATCTGACCACTTCTATGTAACTGCTGAATAAAACATGTCATGAAATCAAACATATTACAGTTTTATTAATGATTATAGAATGTTTGCTAGAAGTATAGAAGCATACAGTACACATATACACACAGCAGCCAATTTATTAGGTACACCTATCTAATCAGCTATTCACATAGCTGCAACTCAAGACAACTTGCTGTAGTGCAAACCAAGCATAAAAATGGGATTGAAATGTGATTTAAGCGACTTTGAAAGTGGCATGGACTGGTCTGAGTATTTCAGAAACTGCTTACCTACTGGGATTTTCACGCACATCTATATCTGGGGTTGATGTGAGTAGTCAGAGGACAATGGGCCGACTCATTGGAGATAATAGAAAGTCAACAGTAATTCAAATAACCACTCATTACAAACAAGGAATGCAGAATACCATCTCTGTTGAAAGTATTCCATGAAGAATTAAGGACGTTTTGAAGACAAAGGGAGGTTCAACTTTTTACTAGCAAGGTGTAACTAATGAAGTAGCCATTGAGTGTGCATGTTTGCAATATGGTCGAAACTTACCCATATTAACGTCTGCCATGATGGGGTTTTTGAGTCTTTAAAAGTAATTTTCCAAATACTTTTGATCAACAGTAAAACACTTGGAGCAATTAGGAGGCACCCGATGAAGAGGAGAGCATAAGGTTTGGTTTCAATGATAGTTGATGTTTCACTGCAGAGTTTTATTAATAACAATAAGGACGCCTGTAATGTAGATACAAACAGAAGCAACGAATATATACCAATATAGAAATATATATATTAAAAGCTTCAAATGATCAGAAAAGATATATTATTGCATATACTAAGACTTACTTTACTGAAGAAGGCTAGCCCAAAGACCAGGATTCCCACAAAAATACAAATAAGAATTTCAATGAAGCTCAGTAACTTGCGAGGTTTTTGTTCATCTGCAATTATAGGTGTTTCCTGAGCAGCGTCCCAGGCCTGCCTGGACCTACAACATATCCGAATTTTAAACCTAGGTATCGTCTATTATTTTACTTAATTTAGTCGCTTAATTGCTAAGAGGCATATAGAGCATACAGGCTGAACCAGTTTGCAACTGACAAATTGTCTATTGTAATAATACTATAAGAAATAAAAACGAATAATGGCAATAGCGTTGAAAGCTATGTAAGTAACTCACCAGTGCTGCTCTTCACTCAGATCTTCACTCATCCTCGTTCAATGACAAAGTGACACGCTAATTCAAGACTTATTACATATAATGAGTAGGTGGTTACAAAGTCATCTGTTTCCGGTTTCTTGATGATGATGAGGTTTACAGGCACTGTTTGTTCTTGTTCAAGTATGAGGAAGGATATTAAGCATTCATATCCTTTACTAATAACGAATACATGTATTTGGAATTGCACCACAAAAGAATTTCAGCTATGTTTAATGTTTTAATATTTTATGCATTACTTAATCTATCTTACTTTATTTTATTTTATCATCTCTGTTTCTGTTATTAAATCAATCAGGCATGGGAAGGACTGAAAACGGATTTAAGTAGTCTGTAGGAATAGTCTATAAGGGTGTACAATGTGAATATGGGTCCGTCAATAGGGGTCAAGATCAACATACTCTCAGAAATAGCATTTATAGCTTATTAGGTACAGTTACTTACAGATATGGCTTGTAATAAATGTCAGAAAAATAAGTATTCAAATAAATTGAATTGTAATTAATTTGTCCAGAGTGGACAACCCAATACTAACCAATTGAAATGCTCGTTCTTCGGGAGTCTGAACCAATTTTTCAGTAATATTTACGCTCCTTGATTTAAATAGTTTCTAAATCTAAATCTTATTTGTCATGGCAAATCCTCTCAATCTCGGGAAGATTAGTTGGATATAGTTAAGTCTTTCCAAAGATGTTCAATTGGTTTTCGACCTCATCGTTGTCTGGGTCACCTAATGCATTTAGAAATTTGACCTAAAACAGATTTTGTTGTTGTTTTGGCTGTATGCTTAGGGTCAAAAAATAAATAAAGATTTGTGATTTTAAACAGAAGATCCCATGATTTGTTAACAAAGCAGTATCTGAAAGTCTTTGTAAAGTAAATATGGGCAGAGGATGTGTGGTAATTTCCAACAAAAGCACTATACTGTAAGACTGCTGAAAGGTTTAAGACAATGTTCCTTAAAGAAGACTGGAAGTGATTTGCATTGTTCCTCCTCTAGGCTGCATAATATTATCAAACAATTCAAAGAATCTAAAGGAAGTATGTGAAGTACAAAGGCAGAGGCCTAAGCTTAACTTCTGTGATATGTAAGCCAACACACAGCATTGCAAGAACCATCATTCATCAATTGCTGAAGCTTTGTCAAGCAATAAAATGTAGAATTGCACTGAGACTTAAACTTTACTTTCAGAACGAAAACAGCTTACAAGAATTGTAATACAGGATAATAATGAGGTTTATATAAATTAATTTTTAACCATTGTTATATGGAATGAGCAAGCCAGACCACAACGATGGCAAGGAAAAGGTCTCTCAGATGATAAGAGGGGGAACTTTGAGAGGAACCAGATTTAGAAGGGTATCCTTATTTAAATAATAACCGACTAAACAGTCTGTAAAAAATAATCTGTAAATGTGTGTGTAGTGGTGAGAGTGTGCAAGTCCACAGGATTTTCGCAGCAGGACTGGTCACTCCATGCAACACAAGCCCCCCACTGGAAGCCAATCACCAGGGCGATCAGGAAGGTGTATGAGACGAGATCAGGATCAGCACTCACTAGTAGCATGTGTAGTTTGGAAGAAATGGCAGAAAAAGAGAAATAATTAGCTATGTTAATTGTAATTTATTTTAATTGCAGTTTAAGAAATGTAGAGTGTGTTATAGTACAAACTTAGATGATATTCGCTTTAGCAGCATAACTAAAAGGAAGAACCAGAAGGAAACACAGACATGAGGATTCCCTGAGACATAAAACAACCAGCCACTCCAAAATCAACAAACCTAAGTAAATGAGTGGTGGAGTAACAGCATCCAAACATATTAGTTTATTAAACATTCTAATGCCCATGAACCCTCCAGATCTGCACCATTACCTAAGAGGAAATTGAATTTTTAATAAAATGCTTCAATAAATAAATGAGCCTTTTGTGCCTAGACTTAAACATTATATCAGTGTCTGAGTCCCGAACATTAATTGGAAGACTGTTCCATAACATCCACTGTTTCATTTTTCCTTTTTTTAAGGGTGTCATCAGCAACAAGTCCATATGGGTTGTGTCAGTGTATTAGAAATTAAGTTTTCTGTGACGGCAGCATTATTGCCAAAAAGATTTTAGATTCTAGAGAAAAACCATGATATACACTGGATGGCATGGTGGTTCATGGAGTAGCGCAGTCGCAAACTCTACCAGGTTTGATTCTTTGGGGGGCATCCTTTCCCTGTCCATGTGGTTTCCCTTCAGGTGCTCTTGTTTCCTCCCCATTCCAAAGAAATGTGGTAAGCTAACTGATGTCCATGTCTATGTAGGTTTTCTTCTTTACTTTTGGTTTCCTCAAACAAACCCAAAATTGCATTTATGTCTTTGTTGTCTCAAAAGGGACGTCCCTAAAAAAGACATTGCTTGGATGGAAGCATATGTTGCTCCAAAACCTGTATGCACCTTTCAGCATCGATGATGCCTTCACAGATGTGCAAGTTACCTATTCCATGGGCACAACACACCCCCATACAATTGAAGATGCTGAAGTTTAAACTATGCACTGATAACAACCCAGGCAGTCCTTTTTCTCTTTGGCCCAGAGGTCCAAACTCTTGGAACATGTTGCAGGCATCAAATGCAAAATGAGAGAATATTTGCAAAAAAAACAATAATGTTTATCTGTTTGAACATTAAATATCTTGTCTTTGTAGTGTATTCAACTGAATATGGTTTGAAAAGAATTTGCAAATCCTTGTATTCTGACAATCTGTAATCACCGGTTCTTGATGAGGATGTACATATGGACATACTTCTTCTTTACACACCTTCACTAGTATACATGTCGTTAAAGACGAGATATCTTATCACCCCAATGAGGAACGGTTATATCCTGAATTTAGTTTCTGTAAAGTGACAATGTTTTAGACTAAAAAGCACTACCCCTAAAGGGGTTAGACAATGAAACTGAAACTGGTTTTGGACCACAATAATTTATTCGTTTGGTTTATGGCCTCCTTTTGCGGCCAATACAGCGTCAATTCGTTTTTGACACATACAAGTCCTGCACAGAGGTCAGAAGGATTTTAAGCCATTCTTCTTGC
>JAOUQV010000028.1:4119566-4143149 GCA_028565295.1 Aspidoras spilotus | reverse complement strand
TGTAGCCTGACAGTTCTACTTGCCTCCCTCTCATTTACACACATGTATTCTGTCTGTGGCGACCCCTGATAAAAGGGAGAGACCGAAAGATGAAGAAGAAGAAGAAGAAGACAACTAAGAAATGCAGAATAGCATCTTTGTTGAAGGTATGCCACTAAAAATTAAAGCAATTATAAAGGCAACAGAGGGTTCAACCCTTTAATACCAAAGTGTACCTAATAAGGCGACTGGTGTGTATATGAATAGAAAATTCAAGGAATGCATAAGAAGGCACAAATGCAGGCCATAATGGACACGCTGGCTGCCTGCTCATGTCTACATCTATTCAGCGTTCATGTGAACTGATTCTGCTGAATAGACCTGTAACTGGAATATGTGGCGAATCATTTGCAACTCCACCATCGCTCTGTCTATACAATAATCCACAACAACAGAGGTGCATTTGTGACTCGCAATTCAGCCCAAAACATCTTAATAAGGGAATACGAAAGCTTGCTGATACATAACGAAATGCCATTTCTCAATATGTGTTCTTGTCTGTATTGTGTTCATATACTTGTCATCATTCAAAGTCCAATTACTGTTCTATTTAAAAGTCTGTATCTAGCCAAATCCAGACCAAATGCCAGGATGTGTTTTCAGATATTCCAACACAAAGTTGTGCACTAATCTCATGATGATGTCAGGTACATTGTCAAGGGCTCTGTACTAGAATGTACTAGAATGACAATACAGTGTCCTTCCATTATTAGAAGAAGTTAAACATTTGTACAAACAAGCATGCAAAGTCCAAAACTGGCATATTTTTATTAAAAATTGTATTTTTTTGAAAAATTATGCGTTTGTATTTTCTCAAAATTGATTAAAATACATTTTAAACTCACACTGTGGAGATATGAGTGGTCTAAATCAATATAACCAATGTTTAACGAATGCTTAAACTTATTTCTTCTACCTTGGCATTTTGTTTGCTACCTTCTTTCGTATTGTTCCATGAACTTCCCATACATCTGACCTCCAGGAAACGTCCTTATCATGATGCAACATCCATATCAGCCCATTGGCTCTGTCGTAATGCTTAGTAGAAAGCAATCACAGCCATTTTCATCTATCATCTCGAAAAGCACACTGTCCCAGAAGCACATCCCCTCCTTCATCTCCCTGGTGAAGTGATGGGCAGAGCAGCCGTATTATCCTGCCCTTTATATTGAGTGAGCAATTTGGAAAAATCAATAGAAGTGAAGATCGGATGAGTGCTGAATGTGAGCTTGTTTTCTTTTTCCCCTTTAGAAATAAAAGCTGGTCAGATAAAGATAAAGATGCTGCAATGCCCATGGAACAGGTTATTGCTAAAGAATATGGTTATATTCAGCGATTATATTAGAATAGCCTGGGTATTTTATACATTATTATGCCATTCCTGTGCATGATGTTGCAGTGTATTGTTATACTGTAGATGAGTTATATAAAGAAGGTTATATGATGAGTTTATTAATGTTTAATGTCATTTTCAGAGTCAGTGGCCATATCAGGATATGAACAAGGTTACATCTGCACACAAGTTTATATACACAGTACACAAGTCATGGACAATTTAGCATTTCCAATTCACCTAGAATGATTGTCTTTGGAAATTTCCCAGGTCATCCCATCTGGTGATCGAACTCTGGTCCTTCATGCTAAATAATTAGCTGTAAAGGTTAAAAAAGTAAACTTACACTTAATGGTTTGTAACAGTGCCTGCCTTGTCTCCACTAAAAATTGCCAGTAGCCATTTGTAATGTAAAGGTATAGCATACATGGCATGCTAGTTGCTATCAACTGGTAAGAGTTGTCACTTGATGGGCAGCTTAATGTGGGCAGGGGTTTTTAGAAATTCCAGAAGAAAATCCAAAGTCTGTTTACTTACACGCATAATGCTAAACTAAAGCCTTGATAGGTCAGATGGTAGAACACTTGTTGGAAAAAGCAAGGAGCATTAGTAACTAGGGTTTAAATCCCAGACGGGGCTGCAACAGCTGACAAGAAATTAGGATGCTCAATCAGCTTATCACTATCCACAAGTAATGATGAAGTATGACATGACATAGATACAATAACACTTGTAGAGAATGAGATTATGCGTGTTTAACAGTGCTGTTACTTTCCTGTATCTTGGATGGATGCGTGGGGCATTATTGCCCCCTGGTGATTAAAGCCAGGACTGCTGGGTTACTGGCACTATTTTCTACCAAAGAAAATAAATAATTCTCACCATCAAGGCTACTGTTATTTTAAAAGATATTTGTGGCAGAAAACAGTAACAGAATTTCTATTGATTGAGGCTACAAAAAAGAAACTATTGACTGATACTGTTCACATTTACATTGTTTCCATTTTTACACTAACCGCAACCTTTTCTGCTGCCTGCTACATTTTTTAGGGTGTAGAATTGATCACTGGACATGTTAGAGGGTCTAGTCCATCTACATTTGTATAGAAATAACGTACTATTTAGGTTTGGTAAAGAAATATGATGATTGCTGCTGACATTTGAGGTGAAGCCTGGTTGTGTCATTTGTCTTGATTATAAGACAAATATAAGGTGCACACTAGCCATCATTACCACAATGCAACACTGGTTGTAGCATCTGGTAGACAGTCATGCTCTAATCCATGGTCAAGGACAATTCCGGGGAACCAATTTCCATAGTGACAGACCTAAACAGGTGAAAAATTCACAATGGCAAACACATGATCAGGCAGTAATATTGGGATTCCTGGACTTTTTGGGGCCCCTTGCGGTGGTGGGTGATACTGCTGCCATTTTGACCAAGACAGGTTATATTTAAAATCACATGACTTAAGTGCCAGTGTAACCATTGGTCAATGTTAAGTTGATGTATAGATTTTAAAAATATGTTTTCATGTTTATTTAAATAAAGCATGCCCTAAATTTTTTAAGGTACTCATGTGAATATATTGTTTTTTTTGAAGTTCTATTTATTGTTTTCTTGCTTCTGAAAGTACAGTGAACTATCACTGGATTAAGAACACCCGGCTAATTAGGGTTGGGGCAATTTTTTTTTAGAAATTACTTAACGCAATCTTCAGGGAAAAGACTCCAACAAGTAGCAACCATCCTCCATACGCAAGCCCATCCATGTTCATTGCAGCAGCTCTGAAAGTTCACATTGCAAGTTTGACATGTGATACCCACAGTCCACAAGTGCAGCTTTAACTGAAACAATGGCACCATACTCCTGGACTTCAACAACCTATCCAGGGTCAAAGACGCTCTGTTTACCAATATCTGGTAAATTATGTCATCTGAGCTATTAGACAGACCTTTTGTCTTGTGCCATATGCCAGGTGTTACTTAGTGGATACTTACCTCCATTTTATTTGTGCCTAGTGTTTGTGTTTTCCAAATTTATGACTGTTTTTATTCTCATGTTTACAGTAGTTAGTGAACACTGATCAGAGAAGGAGGAAAATCATGGTTTGATCGTTTTCACACTCTTACCAGACTTTCTTGGATGACAACCCTCTGAAATTTGTTAGGGATGCACCACACTTGTTTTTATTGCATTAATATGAATAAAGTTCTTACTCAGAAGCTGTAACAACAAGTCAAGTAAAGGTTTATTCATGTACCAGTGAGGGTTTGGTTTAACGAAAAAACTCAAACTTTAAAAAATCTTGCACTGTATCATTATATTTATTATTTAAAATAAAATAAGATTATTCACTATATATCATGAATCAGTTTATATGCAACCGAGAAGCAACTAAGATGAATTACAATGAGATAGTATCTCCATCATACTTCATTGTACCTATCATATTTTTATTTTTTTATTTGTAAATATTTCTGTAAAACATATTAATTGCCTTTCACATCAGTATTATGGGATATCATATATGAAATATGTATAAGTGATGAAGTAGGCTTGTGGTTAAGGAACCAGCCTTGCGAGGGTCCCCTGTTCGATTCCCAGTAACGCTGTGTGTTCCCAGTAAATATGTGTGTTTCACTGCGCGGATGGGTTAAATGCGGAGGAAAAATTCCGCTGTGTGCAAGCATAGTGGCAAAAATGTATCACTTTCACTTTCAAGAGACACCAAATATGGAAGCTATAGTAAGAAAATATAGGTTTAACAACACAATCCAACAAAATCCAAGACACAATTTGTAAAAAGCAATCCAAAGTCTGCAATCATCAAACAGCATACACAAAGTAGCAAAAGCTAAGGTCAAAACACCAAGTAAACTAGTAATCTAGGGTAAACTAAGTAACAGCGCAGCATGCCGATTCATTACATTGTGCTGCAGTCTGGACGTATCTTTTAAACACAAATAGGAAATAGGCAGATATTCATGTTTATTTTGTATAAAGTGGATAAACTAGTATGCATTATGATGTTTCTTGAGTGTGGGAAGTACAAACTATGGCAAGCTCAATATTTCTTATTCTATAGAATAAAAAAGTGATTTTCATACGTACTCAGCATACCAGTGTGGCACGGTTGCACAGTGGATAGTGCTGCCTTATAGTATAAAGCACCTGGGTTTGATCCCTGCATGAGACGACCTTGGAAATTTCAGTTTGATGTTTGCATGATTTTCTCTCACATTCCAAAGACGTGCACGTTCATTTGTGTCTTTAAAGGTGACCTTAGGGTGTGAATGTATGTGTGAATGTATGTTTGGGTGTGCCCTATGATGGAGTGGCTCCATGTCTAAGGTTGTTTTTGCTTTTAAGTCCAGAATTTCCAGATGTGCACTGGCTGGCCCTGTTTGGAAGATAATAAATTAATGAATAAATAGTTATATGATTATCCTTATCTTTTAACTGTTTATATGTGTTTATACCTAGTTATGAATTCATTTTAAGTATTACATTCTTAGAGATTGTTGTGTAATTCTTTGAAAACTGTATGCATATAATTGCGTTGTCATTCGTCGTCATTGCTTTACAATGGATGGCTGCACAGATGTTTTTAATACTGTGAGTAACTTGTACTGGAACTGAGCCTTAAATGCATTCAGTTGAGTGCAGAGAATATATGGTAAGGTTGTTGCATCTAGATGACATTTGGAGTATCAATCTGAGCATTGTATCAGTAACAACTTAGCTTAGTTCAAATACATGACAGTTTAATTTGTAAAATGGGAGACTAAGCTCAGACATTATATCTGCTATCAGTAAAAAAATATGATATTGAAGTAAAGCAAACTACAGACATTTCTCGTAAGTGTTATGGAATAAACTTGGTATATTTTTGAGTTGGGCTGAGTTGCACCAACATACTGTAGATTTATTTTAACTGGATCAAATCAAGGTTTATTTAATCGATGGGAAATTACATACACGTCTTTTGCACCAAATTTCGAACTAGTTGAAACACGATATATAAAGTTAATGGAGGTTAAATCTATGCATTCAGCAATTAGACTTTACTGTACATTCCACCTGGATTACAATCAAATCTGTTACACTGGTCATTTTAAAACTAGTATTAAGCTGGATGACATAGTGGGGCAGTCGTAGGCTTGTGGTTAAGTAACCAGCCTTGCGGTTCCAGGTTCAATTCCAAGTAGCGACAAGTCATGACTGAAGTGCCCTTGGGCAAGGCACTTAACTCCCAGTTGCTACCTGGGCGCTGTGATGGCTGCTCACTGCTCCTGGCACGTGTGCTCACTTCACCAGTGTGTGTGTATATGTGTGTTTCACTGCATGGATGGGTTAAATGCAGAGGACCAATTCCGCTGTGTGCGAACATAGTGGCAAATGTATCACTTTCACTTTTACTTTCAGACATGTCATACGCCATCATCGCTTTGCAGTGGTTGGCTACACAGATATTCTCTGTGGGATAGAGCTAAGCTAACTGATCATTCGATTCAATTCCAAGCTCTTGCAGCCTGGGGAGTTGAACCACAGTTACAATCCGCTCCTTGCTCCTTTATTAACCAGCAAATTAACCTGCAAAGATCATTTTTGAAATTGTTCTCTGCATTTATCCCATCCATGTGTGAACACCCGGAGCAGTGTGCTGCCTCATTGGCGTGCACAGGAAGCAGTTGGGGGGGTTGGGTGCCCTGCTCAATGGTCCTTCAGCCATGACTTGTGTGGGGATCAAACTTGCGATCTCTTGATTCCCAGCCCACTACCCTATCTATTTAGCCACAGCTTACCCCTCATCATATCTAAATGAAGTCCTTAACCCTGAAGGACTAAGATTTATTTTCATTTTATTAGTGACATGTCTGCATTTTGTTACCATATGAGATGAGATTAATAAAACAAATGAATAAAAGTTTATTCATTTATTTTCTTCCACAAGGGGTTACGTGCCAGCCGGTGCCCACACGTCAACACAAACCAAGCATTACCACTGTGCCACCTTAATAAAAGTTGTACTTTTTAAATGTTAATTAGGTTTATTAGGTTTATATAGATTTACAAAAATAAACCTCAGTGGGGGAGCATTGAGGACACTCCAAAATGTGATGACAAGGCTGCTTAGTGTTAGATAGTCAACATGGGAAAGATTAGGGCCAGCAGTAAATGCAGAAACCTTTACACTAAGCATCATTTCTGTTCTGAAAAACAGATCTAAGCAAATGTTCAAGATGTGTCAAATCCCGCAAGCTACGTTCCTACACATATCCCACATGACAACAATAAATAAAGTTTAATGAAAGGATTTGTGAAATGAATATATCCTTGATGGACAATATGAAAGTGAAAGAGTGAAAGTGATACATTTTGTCACTATGTTTTCACACAGCAGAATTGGTCCTCTGCATTTAACCCATCTGTGCAGTAAAACACACACATAAACACACACTGGTGAAATGAGCACATGTGCCCGGAGCAGTGAGCAGCCATCACAGCGCAGGGAGCAGCTGGGGGTTAGGTGCCTTGCCCAAGGGCACTTCAGCCATGACTTGTCGGTACTTGGAATAGAACCAGAGACCTTCTCGGTTGCCAGGCTGGTTCCTTAACCACAAGCCTACGACTGCCCCCAACTGTTGATGCCCCCAATATCACAAAGTGGATTGGATTATCAGGCGCAAGGCTATTTCTTGTAACACCATACAGTGGGAATAAGAGAATGCTGACTGATTTGTGCAGCCAACCGTTGCAAAGTGATGATGGCATATGACATGACTGAAAATAAAAACTAGGGTGTGCTGTCATTCATAAATCAAGCGTTAAACAAAAAATAAAATAATCCTGGAAAAATCTCAAGTGTTAAACAGCAGTCATAATATGGTCATAATCATTTTTAATCATTTTTAAAGTAAGTTAACTAATCTAGGATTAAAATAGTGATGTGCCACATGTCTCTGATTAATTGTCAACAAGTTTAAAGTATTTAGACTTAAAACTAAGTCTAATTCTGGGTTAATCTATTAGACGTTGTTGCCGCCCAGTCTTGAATTTTAGCCAGGTTCTTGACCATGGATGAACGTGGATGTAATTGTATATAAGATCATATTATGTTGACCTTACAGGAAAGGTGATCGTTGAACATTATGCTTAAGGTGAGTGTATGCGAAATGCTTTTTCTGCCCTACTCTGTTGATGGTACGTGTTGGTTTCCTGGGAATATCTGTTAAACAGGGAAATTACATACACATCGATTGCCCCTTTTTTAAAATGCAGAGAAAAGTGCACTAAATAACCATTAGTGTTTAGTAATTGCTCTCAGGCTTCAATTACGGCAGGGCTATCAGGAAGATCACCTTTGCAATTTGTGCTTTAAAGTTATATCTCGTGTTCATTTTAGGAAGACGTGAAAGTGTGTGCATGTTTGTGGATAATGTAGTCCCTTATTCTTTATCTCTAATACCCCCCCTCTCTCTGTCTCATGCTTTTGCTCACAGTCTATAAGCTTAGTGGGTAGGCAACCTCTGAAGCATCTATGAGACAGCATTTGTTTATTATGTCTATCCAGACCACAGCTTTCACATTGCAAACATCTTTATTCCTAAAAGTATGTTGGCTAAAAGTAATAATGGCAATGTCACATGATTATACCTGTTTGCATCATTGATACAAGTTAGTAGCAATTTGTATTTGTGCGTGTGTGTGTGTTTGTGTGTATACACATGATTTTATATCCAAACGTGCCCACAGGGATAAAATTATCGGGTATAAAAATGTGTCTGTGTTTTCATTTATAACATTTGAATGTAAAGAACCTAAAGCAGAGATTAATATTCATATTACACTTAATGAGCACTGGATTGTGTGTTGCAGATGGCAACGTTTACCAGCTATGGGTAAACAGAACAACTTGGGGATGGACGGCTAGTTGAAGCCTGGATATGTGGTGCCATTGTTTCATCTTGAGAAGCACTTGTGGGCTTTTTCTGTACCACTGTATCATATGAGTACCTAGAGTGAAGGAACTTCTAGCTGAAGGTCAAACAGCAGGCAGCCACGTGTGGTTGATCGGAAAGGAGAATTGGATCGTCTTGCGTATTATGGATGGTTGCCACTTGAGGGTGAAATCTGTTACACAGTAGTCTGCATGCTGTCCAACTGAGCATCCCAATCTCGAGTCAGCTGTTGCAGCCGTAGGAAGTTGAACCCCAGTTACTAACGTACTTTTTCTTGCTGCTTGTTTTATCAACCACTATCCAGGCTACAATGCTGGGTTAGTGATTATATTTACAGTGACCCTGAAGATTAGATAAGAATTATTTCATGACATGGCTGCATTTTTTTACCCTTTAAGATTTAAAGTTAATGCTAATGTTGGGTGAGTGCAATGTTGCCTCACAGCAAGGACTAGGGTTTGATACCCTTGTGTGGAACTACGATGGAGTGGCACCCTGTCTATGGTTGTTGCTGCCTTGCACCCAGAGTTACCAGTTGGGCTCTGGCTGACCCGCAAACCCATGTGGATTAAGCTGAATATAATGGATAGATGTTAATTAGGTTTTTATCCACTGGTTACCCTGAGATCTGAATGCTAAAATTAATCAAAATATAGACCACCCCTTTATTAGCCAGATGTTCCTAATCCAGTGATTTTTCAGTGTGTAGAAGCAAAAGCAGTGAGTAATATAACTTATCATTTCAGCTCCTAACAGACAGATCGCAAAAAAATAGGAAAACTCAATACAGAAATAGAAAACATTTAACTGTGTAGCAAAAGGAAAAAATAGAATCCTCTCTGGCATGTACGAAGGACAAAGTGAAAGCAAAATTGTCTCCATATTCGACTAAATGTGTGTGAAATTGTTCATTAGCCTGGAACGAATAAGGAGACATTGTCTCTATGGCATTAAAAAAAACATCTGTCTGGCTCTCTGACTCTGTGTCTGTGGGCACTAAATAACCCATTTCCCTTGCAGGAAGAGCATGAACAATTGGACGAATAAATAAATGGTCTCAAGACTTAAAATACAGGGATAATAATGTCAACCTTGAGTTGTCTAGGATGGTCAGCTCAAGGGGGAAGAAGAAATTATTTGGTCATTGATGCATTTCAGCGTTGACATTCATTTATATCATTCATTTGTCTTCCTTTCTTATTTTCTGCATCAGTATTGTCCGTTGTTCTTCTATATGCAAGTCAAAGTCATAAAACTGTGTGCTTAAAAAAATGACTTCCCTAACATTTTCTATTCTTCCTTGGTCAAATGCACTAATTGGCCACTTTATTAGGTACAAGAGAAGAGGTTTTGCCTCCAGAACTGCCTTTATTGGACATCTTTATTGGATATTTTTAACAGAGATGGTGTTCTGCTTACATGGTGGTAAAGTGTGGTTATTTGAGTTACTGTTGTCTTTCTATTATCTTTAACCAGGTTAATGATTCTTCTCTGAACTCTCACATCAACAAGCCATTTTCGTCCACACAAATGCCACTCACTGAATATTTTTTCTTTTTATGACCATTCTCTGTAAACCGTAGTGATAGTTGTTTGCGAAGCTATATCAACAGTTTCTGAAATACTCAGACCAGCCTATCTGGCAACAATATTTGTAGTACTTTTATATCCTTTCTTATCCATTCTGATGCTCAGTTTGCACTTCAGCAAGTTCAAGCTAGTCTTGACCACTTTTACATGACTAAATACATTGAGTTGCAGCCATGTGATTGGCTGATTAGATATTTTGTGTTTACAAGCAATTAAACAGGTGTACCTAATAAATTTGTCAGTGAGTGTATATAATTTACCTATATGTGTGTTTAATGAATTCTGATATAAAATATGAAACATGTTATTAATGTGCGAGCAATCAGTTAAGCGGTGAAGTTACAATTATTGAATTCATAAATTTGCCCCACCCTCACCCCGAATGTCACTGCTTTAATTTAGCTATGAGTTGGGACCTCTTCTTTGGAACAAAAAGCCTGCAGCCACACTAGACCTTTTCGAATAAGCTTGCATTCAAAATTCTATAATATCTCATCTCAAGGCTGTTATTCCCACAATCTGGAACCTGAATGTGGTTATTTTGTTGAATTATGGCTTTCTTTTGACTGTCACCATGCTTGTTTACCTAGCTGCCTCTAAATATCCACCGGCAGTTACCTTGGAAACTACATTAAGCAAATCAATGGAGGTAGTGTCACTGGATAGGGAGGGCATACTTCTCTCTCCCCTCTGCCTCATTTCTGTCCTCCTCCTTCACACTCTCTCCAATCCCTCCCTCACTTTACCCCTCCTTCCTTTGGTAATCCTCGCTCCCTGCATTGTGAGATGCATGCTGACAATCAGCCTAAGCTGTTTGTGTTGTTGCGTCTGTCTGAGTTTTCAGGAAAGTCTCAGATCCAATTGAAAGATGGCATGCACACTATGCTTTCCCTTTACTTTCTCGATGATGCTTCAGGATATACTGCTGGCTTAACCTGACCAGTGTAGGTTTTGCTTATTTGTTTGTAGTTTTTGTAGTAAAGACTGTTAACTATAAAAAGCCCTCTGGGATAACTAGTAGGTTTTGGAAACCGAGGTTTACAATGTGATGAGTGGGCTTCACTATGATGAACCTGGATGGGCTCGAGATGATCGCCGTTTTGGTGGTCATGGGACTTTTCATCAAGGTCCTGGAGCAGTTCGGGCTATTTGAGCCTGTTGGAGGAGAAGGTAACACACTATTTGATTAGATCTCTCGCATTACTTACTGATTTACTGGGAAGACAGTAAAGTTGTTAAAAGCATATACAGTATATCTCTTGTTAGTTGCAGTGTATGCAAAAATCTTTAAGCATTGCTGACGGACCTGAGGGTCCCAATGTGGTAAGAGGAGAGGGCTTTTTTTTCTGACTGCAACTGTTGGCTCTGAAACTTTACCCTGTGAAATTCTTGTGCTTCCCTCACTCCACCTTTCTGAGCCTGGGGCACTTACAGTCTAATCGATAATACGGCACAAACAGTCTTCGGGTGATGCTCTTTTGCAGTCTCAACTAGAAAATACGACTCTGTTTCTGATCTTTTTTGTTGTTTTAGAAATCCTAGGAACTTGAGTCTTTACTTCACAAATGTGTACTTTTATTGTTTGTGCCATACATTTACATTCCATTCTGTTTAGAATGTACTGAATTTCTGTTTTTTACTTGCCAATAAGATCAATATTCAGATCAAATCCTTAGGACATCCTTGACGAATTCTCTGCATGAATAAACAATCATTTAGTAGCAATTTTAAACATTTGTCCTTGTATATTGATACATCAATTTCTTGCCCTCATCTACACTCTAATGTTTAAGGCGGAGGATGCATTTTGTACAGTAGGTACGCTAAGTACAGTACATCACATAGTTTTATATCTTTATTTACCAAACGTATCAAAGTGTTTGAACTACAGTGTAATTTTTATAGTATTTAAAAAGGATTAAATTAAATATTTCCTGAGGAAAGTTTGGTTCTAAGGATTACTTATTCATTGCATTAAGAGCATGAGTAAGCTAGCATAAATAGTGGATTTGGCCTTGACTTGGCTTCAGACATTAACTAATTATACAGGAATCCCTTTCCTTCAATTCCAATAATTCTCCTTAACAATCACTCTTCTAGTCTAAGAGATTCTGTATTCCTTGGTTTTAACGAATGGTTATTTGAGTTACTGTTGCCTTTCTATCTTCTCGAAACAGTCTGTCTATTCTCTTCTGACCTCTAACATTGACAATGCATTTTTGCATTTTGCACTGCTGCTCACTGGATATTTTCTCAGTTTCTGACCATTTTTTTTAAACCCTAGATATGGTTGTGTGTGAAAATCCCAGTAGATCAGCTGTTTCTGAAACACTCTCACCAGACCTTCTGGCACCAACAACCGTGCCACGTTCAAAGTCACTTAAATCAACTTTCTTTCCCATTCTAATTCTTGGTTTGCACTTCAGTTGTATTGACAACCTCTACATTTTTAAAATGTATTTATTGTGGCCATGTGATTAAATATTCAAATATTTAAGTTAACAGGAAATTGAAAAAGTGTGCCTAATAAAGTGGTCAGTTCGTGTACAATTACCTTAATTACATGCACACATTATAATAAACTTACATAAATCTTTTTCCTAGTATAGCCAAAAACTAAAAAAAAGTCAAATTAACTTTTATATTAATAGTTAAGTCCATATACTGTACCAAACATAGTCTTGCTGTTTTAGCTGTGGGGCTTCGAACCCCAACTACAAACACTTCTGCCTTTTCTAGTAGTGCATGCTGTACCAAAGGCGCTATCCTGGATGCACAGTGTCAATAATAAATGCAAAATAAATGCAGAACACTTTTCAGATAAAACATGCAGTTGCTGGGTTTTGCTTCAATTAAAGGAGCAAGTGTAACAGTCAAAGACTCTATAAGAACTGTGTCACATTCTACAAAACATAAATATAAATATGTTCCAGATAATTACTGTACAATACTGTGAAAAAAATCTCAGACACATGCAAAGACATGCTGTAGAGATGCAAAAATGCCTTCAGATATATTGAATATTGAAGAAAACTCTAGAAAGTGCAGTGATGTCATATGCCCTGTGATGGTTGGTGGGTGGTAGTGAGTCAGCGTTCCTAAGTGCCCTTTGTCTTGTGTTGCTTATAGCAGTCTGGCCCCTCATAATCCAGTCCACACTGTGATGTTGCCCATCTAGGATATTCTTGGTCTTCCACATCTTTCTGACTCACTCCATTCAATGCCATCATATCGGTGCCTGTACAGTTTGTACACTTTTGGTTAATCGGTCATTTTCTACAGCTGCTTAATCTTATTTTAAGGGTCACAGGGAAGCCAGTGCCCACCCAACAACCTGGGGCTCAAGGGCAGGAACAACCCTAGACAGGGCGCTAATCCATCTCACACACAATCACATACACATTTACACACTAATAGGCAATTTATAGACATCAATTAACCTATCATGCGGGTCTTTGGAATGCGGGAGGAAACCAAAGTACCCGGAGATAACCCGCACGAACAAGGGGGAAGCATGCAAACTCCACACATAAATTTCCAGAGTCACACAACCCGGGATCTTTTTGCTGTGAGGCCACAGCACTATCCACTGCGCCATCGTGCCACAAAGATGGTAACACTTTATGATGTTGTGTGACAAAGAGCATCTTGGAGTGGCAAATGCACTCAGAAGTAAAGATGGGAAGAGGATCACCAATCCCCCTAATTTTGCAACCTCAAAAAGTGCAGAGTTTTAACACGTCATCATCTGCAGTGCATAATATCATCAAAGGTTTTATAGAATCTGGAAGAATCTCTGTGCTTAACGGTCAAGGGCGGAAAACCATACTGGGTGCTTGTGATCTTCGGGCCCTTAGACGGCAATGCTGGCATGTTTCTGTATGGGAAATCACAAAATGGGCTCAGGAATATTTCCAGAGAACATTTTCTGTAAACACATTTCACACTGCCATCCGCCGTTGCCAGCTAAAACTCTATAGTTCCTAGAAGAAGTCATTTTTAAACAAGGCTCATTTAAAATAGACTGTGGCAAAGTGGAAAACTGTTCTGTGGTCAGACTAATCCAAATTTGAAGTTCTTTATAGAAATCAGGGACGCCGTGTCATTCGGACTAACGAGGAGATTGTTATCAGCACTCAGTTTAGAAGCCTGCATCTCTGATGGTATGGGGTTGCATTAGTGCGGGTGACATGGGCAGCTTATACATCTGGAAGCACACCATCAATATTGAAAGGGTTTATCCAGGTTCTGTAGCAACATATGCTCCCTTCCAGATGATGTCTCTTTCAGGGAAGACCTTGCATTTGCATACATGATAATGCCAAAGCACATACTGTATCATGGCTGCAGTACAGAAGGGTCCGAGTACTGAACTATCCAGCCAGTAGTCCAGATAGAAAAAAGTTTGGCGCATAATAAAACGGAAGATATGGCAATAAAGACCTAAGACAGTTAAGCCACTAGAATCCTACATTAGACAACAATAGGTTAACATTCGTATTCCTCAACTGGAGCAACTTGTTTCCTCAGTCCCCAGACGTTTACAGACTGTTGTAAAGAGAAAAGGGGATGTCTCACAGTGCTAAACATGGCCTTGTCCCAAATTTTTAAAGATGTGTTGTTGTCGCAAAATTTAAAATCACTTAATTTTCTCTTTATATGATCTCACTTTCAGAAGTTTAATAATTCATCTATGTTCTGTTCTGAATAAAATGGGATTTTTCAACTTTCACATCATTACATTCTATTTTTATTTACAATAGGTACTTTGGACCAACTGGGTTTGTATATAAAAGTGAATTGAAAACAAGTGCCTCTAGTGGTGTGTGTGTTTCAGTGCACAAACGGTTTAAGGTCCAATCCCACTGTGTTCAGGCATAGTGGCTAATAGATCAATTTCACTTCATGTTACTCATAGGGGAAAAATAGTATATGTGAAATAGTATATATCTTTAAAGAATTACAAAGCTGCAGCACAGCGGTGCAGTGAGTAGTGCTGTTGCTTTACAGCAAGAAAGACTGAGGTGAGATCCCTGTGTGGGACGACTCGGGACATTTCTGTGTGTAGTTTTCCCCCTTCTCCACATGTTTGGAAAGGTTTTCTCCATATGCTTTCTTTTTCTTCTGCATGCTAGGTTAATTGGTGTCTTTAAAAGTGATCCTTAGTGTGTGACTGTGTGTGTGTGCCCTAGAGTGGAGTGGTATCGGTTGGTCCGCAAGTTAAGCAGAAGATAATGAATGAATGAATGAATGAATGAATGAATAAATGAATGAGTGAATAAAGAGTTACAGAGCAGCTTGGAGTATCTGCCATACTTTTTCTGTAGACTTTGACTGTCAAACTTAATTCTTTTTTGCAGTAAGCACAGCAGCTTCATTATAATTTTTAAAATATATTAAGTGCTATATTATGTAATAGGTTGTCTCTAAATTGCCCGTTAGTGTGTGAATGTGTACATGATTGTGTGTGTGCCCTACGATAGATTGGCGCCCTGTCTAGGTTTGTTTCTACCCTTGTGACCAGATTTGCCTGTGGTGGGCACCACCTTACCCGTTCCCCAGACATGGGATTAGCAGGTATAGAAAATGAATGAATGAATATAATCCTGTACTGACTGTATACAAAAGAAAATAGTGTGTCCGAGTGTTTTCCACAGTACTATACACACACACATTTTGTATCATAAGCAAGTGCTCTATTGTGCATTATATTAAAAAATGATAGTTTCTCCTAACCCTGAAGGATAGACAGATCTCCATGGGTAGTCTTTATTCTTGGACCTACGCCTCTTGGCATTTAGTCTACTTGGACAAATGTAGAAATGTCTTAGTCTTAATATCTGTCATTTTTTTAATGGACTGAAGTAGTTGAATTAATCAAAACAGGCCTCCCACTCTCAACCCAGACCTCCACACTGATGTGTCTCTTGGAACATGCCCAGCTATACAGTGTGCCAACTTATTGCTCATTTCCAGATTAAAAAAGTAAAGTTCTTTTGAAGGTGCTCACTCGACAGTTTGTGCCAGACTTGGCCAGGACTAAATTTAAAGATATTCTCGAGATGAAGCATTAGAGAAAGCAAAAGACACATTGTCAGGGCACATTAGGCAAATTGCTACCCTAATACAGGTGAATCACCTGAAAGAGCCCCTTTTGGAAGACACAGTCTGAACCAAAAAATAGTTAAGATACTATGACATGTGTAATTGATTGCATAGAACACAAACATTCGATTCTTTAAGGATACTTTCATAAGAAAAGATAAAGAACCACTTAAGATTCTCCTAATTGTTTATCCTGTAATGTGGTGAGTCAATAATCCAATCTTTATTCTACTGAACCTCTCCCGGTGCAGTCACGGGCCACACAGATTTTGAATTTCAGAATCCTGCAGTTTAGGCTGTATGAATATAATTGGGTGTATAATCGACATGATATCGTCACTCGTAAGAGACTACTGACTCACATAGAACATAGAGTTGGGCAAAAACTGCTGCAGCATTACAATATAGC
The DNA here is from genome assembly GCA_028565295.1 of Aspidoras spilotus. Lineage (NCBI taxonomy): Eukaryota > Metazoa > Chordata > Actinopteri > Siluriformes > Callichthyidae > Aspidoras > Aspidoras spilotus. The sequence continues at coordinate 4,126,707 of JAOUQV010000028.1, read as the reverse complement.
AATGTTCTCTCTGTCTTTCGCAATGTTTTTTATATTTGTGCGACTCTCCTACCTGCACTTGTGTGCATTTTGCATATCAGATTTACTTAAACTGTGCAGTCATATAATTAATCAGGGTGGATCGTATAGTATAGTGAGTTTAAGAACTAATGAATATTGAAAAATATCATGCGTGGTGTGTTACGTTTTAAACATTGTATGTACCAGGGACTAAAGGGTACACACACACAGTCACACAAACGTTTACACATTAAGGGCCACTTTAGAGACACTAATTAACATAAAGCATACATCTTTGGGATGCCGGAGGAAGTCGATATTTAATATTATTATGTAATGTGTTTCGCCACAGTGGGTAGTGCTGCCACCTTACAGCAAGAAGGACCCGGATTTGATTACTGGGTGGGACGACTCGGTAAATTTCTGTATAGAGTTTGAATGTTTTCCCCACGTTCACACAGGTTTTCTCTGGGTGGAGTTTGAATGTTAAACTTCACAGATACATTTCCTGAGGCCACCCTGTATCTCCTTGTCATATATAACGATAAACTCTGTTGGGTTTGCCGCATCCTGTATCTGTGGAATCTTTAATCCACTGTTCCTATTGTTATATTGTTGGTCAAAAACAGCCTGAGGTCACACCACAAGGATTTTAGAGTTGTGAATTATTAATTTTAACAAGTACTCTGGCACTTCTGTTTATCTTCTGTTTATCGCCACACACCTGACATAACTCACTGTCAGTGAAGTCTTGTAATGAATAGGTGTCAAATTTGTGCCAGGTAGACAAGAGACGAAACTGAGAGGAAAGCATATCTGGCTCACACATCATCTATAGTGTGTTAAAACCTGTGGTGGATTGTGTTTTCCAAATATAATGATAATGAGTCAATAAATGCAATTCAGTTCATGCCTTTCACAATATTCATGCTATACTGAACCACAGATTTTACTGACCCTTTACTGCCGCAGTTCAAATCAAAGTTGGTGGCTATGTCACAGTCGGCCCACGTATAAGGTGTTGTTTGGTCCACTCTAGAGCAGAAGACCAGCTATGGGTAAATGTAGCGATTGGAGTGACTTGATAGTTGGACTGTGGATGTATGGTGCCAGTGTTTCTGCAACAGCTGCAGGTGTCAGTTAATCCCTTCCCACTTATTATAGGTTAAGCAAGGGTGGAGGAAACCTGAAAATGAACAAGCATCCAGCTGAAAGTCACAGAGATGCTATGAAGGATTAGTTGATTTGAGTTCAGAGTATCAAACTAGCAAGGAAAACTGGCAGAGCTGCTGCATCTAGCATGGGTTGACTTGCATATAGGATATGGTCTGCTCTCAAATCAAAAAGGTGAGCAGAGCATCAAATTAGGAGGGCAAACTTGTGAAGTATCTGCAACTGTCATGTGACTTATGTGTGTAAGATGTTGGAAACCTTGTGGAGTTTGTTCCCAGATGTAAGTGTGTTATAATTAATCAAAAAGGTGGGCCAACCTCTAATTAGCTATTGTTTTTAATCCAGTGATGGTTCACTGAAGTTTGTTAAACAATATCCTTCTGTATCACTCTCCAATTTTTTTCATTTGATCCGCAGTGATTAACAAAGACACATCTGCTTACTTCATGCTTTTTAACATTTTCTTGTTGTACTTTAGCAATCATTAAGCCACAATCTAGCATTAAAAGAAGCGCTCTGCTCTGTGGTGTGGTTAAGCTCATAAATATATTTACATAGCTTAACAGTGTCACTGTTATCACTGCAGCCTGTAAAGCTCAGTTGGTAAAAAGTTTGCTTCTGGGAAAAGTCAGGAGCGTCAGAAACAGGGGTTTGACTCCCCAGGGCTGCATCAGATAACAATATATTGGAATGCTAAGACAGTTTATCTCTATCCAACAAAGGACATCTGTGCAGCCAACCATCACAAAATGAAGAGGCTGTATGGTATGACATGACAGTGTAACATTACTGATTCTGTGGAGTTGTACTGATATGTATGACTTATTAATAATAATAATAATAATAATACGTTCAACTTACACTATATTTCCAAAAGTATTTCTATTCTAGGTGTAGAAATGCTTCAGCATACCAAGGCATTCTGGACAACTCCATTATCCAAATGTTGTGGGAACAGTTTGGAACTAGCCCCTTCCTCTTCGAACATGACTGTGCACTAGTGCTCAAAGCAAGGTCCATAAAGACATGGATGAAACAGTGTGGTGTGAATAACCTTGACCGGTCTGCACATAGTCCTGACCTTAACCCAATAGAACATCTTTGGGATAAATCTGAGGGAATACTGAGGGGGGTGCACTAAAGGTGTTCGCTTCCCATATTAAAGTGGGTGGGGGGCTTTTGTTTAAAACTGGACATTTTTGATACACTATTTTCTGGACACACTATAAAAACCTGGGAAAGTCCCGGGAAAACCAGGACACCTCTTAACCCTACCTAACAGATGTGCCTCTGAAGAATAGTAAAAAAATACCATAAACACACTCCTAAACCTTGTGGACAGCATTCCTACAAGAGTTAAAGCTGTTCTACCTGCAAACGGTGGACCGACATATTATACCCTATGGATTGGCTCATATGTGAGTCAATGCAGGTGAGACGATACTTATGAAGTTACAGTGATTGGCAGCACAAATTTGCTCTGTGAGATAGGGATAAGCTGACTCAGTATCCAAATCTCATGTCAGTTGTTCCATCCTGGTGGAGTCAAACCCCTGTTACTAATGCTCCTGGCTTTTCCAGCACTGTAGAAAGAAAACCTTGCAGGTGGCATATGATCATTGAAGAAATTTCCAGATTATACCTGGCTCCTGCACAGCAGAAGGCAACATTACCTGCTATACAGTCACTGGCCACTTTATTAGGTTCAATTTCTTGTTAACACATATATCTAATTACCTAAACACACTGACAAAATTTAGTGCATTTAGGCATGTAGAGGTGGTCAAGAAAACGTGCTGTAGTGCAAAATTCGATTTAAATGACTTTGAACGTGGCATGAGTGTTGGTGCCAGACGGGCTAGTCTGAGAATTTCAGAAACTGCTGATCTACTGGGTTTTTGACGCTTAACCATCTCTAGGGTTGTCAGAGAATTGTATGAAAAAGAGAAAATATCTAGTGAGCGGCAGTTGTGTGGACGAAAATGCCTTGATGATGTGAGATGTCAGAGACGAATGAGATATAGACAGGTTCCTAATGATGGCAAGGCCACCATATCTGTTAAAAGTATGCCACAAAGAAGTTAGAGAGTTCTAAAGGCAAATGGGCTCCAAATTTTTAGCAAGTTGTACCTAATATAGTGGCCAGTGAGTATAGAAAAATGGATTGATTATGACTATGACTATGGACAGGTAGTTTGATACTGGAAGTGTGATGATAGTATTTCTGCATTTGTGGTATGTTTGCATACTGTATCACGCTAATAGAAAGGAGCCAGTCACATGAGGCTCATATGAAAAGTGACCGTCAAACTGGTGAAGTTGCTGTAGCAGACATGAGTCGACTTGAATTTAGAGGATCCTACCACCTTGTAGAGTCTGTTTTCAATGTCTGCATGCTGTAACTAATTAAAAAGGCAGACCAACTCTTTAATGGGCTCCTAATCCATTGATTGTGCATTGTAGTTAGATTACTAGTCACTGTACAGTTATTATAGACCACTCATTAAAAAGCATTATAGAGCTGTTACCTCAGGGAAAGAAGGACCCAGGTTTGATGCCCAGGTGGGGCATCAAATGTTCGTGTGTAGAATTTGCACGGGTTTCTTGGTACTCTGGGTTTCTCCCCACAGTATGCAGGATAGTTGTATTGCAGACAGAAAGGGTAAAGGTTGCATCGCGAAGAGCATCTGGTGCAAAACGTGCCAGTTTGGCAATGCAAGTGACTCGATATGGCAACCCATGGTAGCAGGAAAAAGCCAAAAGACCTTTTTTGGACAAACTAAAATATTTCTTTATGCCTTTGTTGCAGTCAGGTGTTTCACCAAACCAGGTGTTTCAGTTTCATTGTCTAACCCCTGTATATTCCAGTTATGGTATGGTAACTACCACAATATTTCTATTGGTTTAAGGTTAGGAAATTGATTTTGACTCAGTCTAAATCTTTATACTTCTTTAATCATTATTTGGTAAAAAGTCTTGTTTGTTTTTGTTGTTGTCTTGCTGTATGACCTACATACTTTTAAGATTTAGCTCACGGACAGATTGTACTGATATTTGTATTTAAAATTTGCTAAAATAATTCTACATTTGCTGTTCAATTAAGGATTTCAAGTCTTGATATTCGCAAGTTTCTGACCACCTATTTAAAGTGCTGCCCATTGTGTTGGCTTGTCAATGCAACCCTCTTCTCCCACTCTTCATACACTGATAGCAACACCGCAGAAAAAAACTTTACAGCATAGACATTTGCCTTCAGATGACCCCAAAGATAAAAGTCTAAGGGGGTCAGATCGGAAGATCAACTGGCCCACAACGACCAATCCACTTTCCAGGCAACTGTTCATCTAGGAATGCTCGGACCTGACACCCATAATGTGGTGGTGCACCATCTTGCTGGAAAAACCCAGGGAAAGTGCCAGCTTCAATGCATAACGAAGGAATCATCATGTATCAATTTCACATATTCAGTGGCCCGAGGTTTTCATTGATGAAGAATGGCCCCACTATCTTTGTACCCCATATACCACAGCATACCATCAATTTTTGTGTTCCAGCAGTCTTGGAGGGATCTATCCAGTGTGGGTTAGTGTCAGACCAATAGCGTTGGTTTTGTTTGTTAGCTTTACTATTCACACAAAATGTTCTGTATAAACTGTTTCAATTTTTGTTTTGCCCATTCTGCAAATTCAGTGGGCTGATCTGGGTCATCCTCCTTGAGATGCTTCAGCAGCTGAAATTTGTAAGTGTGCCATTAGCAGTAGCTTATATCCGCCAAAGGGATGTTCGACAGATGCCACTCTCCAGCGACATGCGGCGAGTGCTACGCTGTGGGCTCTTGCTGAATGAAGCTAGAACAGCCACTGAAGTTTCTTCATTAGTGAAAATATTCATGCACCCACATTTTGGAAAATCCAACACTGAACCAGTTTCATGAAACTTGGCAAGCAGTTTGCTAACTGTAGCATGGGAGATGGGTGGTCTTGCATTGACATCTGCTGCAATGACCCGGGTACTGTGTTCACCAGACATCAACACAATTTCTATTCTGCTCCTTACATGTTAACCTCTGCGACATGTCAATGGCTGTAAACAAAGAGATATGTCACATAACCCTCTTCCCATTAAAAAAAGTAAAGTTGGATCCAAAATGGTCAACTTCAAAATGGCAGCCATGGTCCCCACCCATTTTGAAAGGTTTTCTCCCTCCCATAAACTAATGTGCCACAGGAAGTTAATATCACCAAACAATCCCATATTATTTTATTATATACACACTACGGGCCACTTTAGAAAAACCTATGGCGTATGTTTATGGAGTGCGAGACAAAACTAGAACACCCAGAGAAAAACCACAAGGACACGGGGAGAACCTGCAAGCTACACACAGAATTTTTCCTGGGGATTGAACCTCTGTCCTTCTGGCTATGAAGCAATAGCGCTAACCAATGCACCATCATTCTGTCTCTCTGATGAGGTTTTAGGTCCAAATTCAACAATGTTCATAATCATTTACACACCACTGTACTATTGAACACTCCCTTATAGAAGTCAGTCCCGATAATAATGAGAACATTTAGTACAAGATGATGAGTAATAAACGTAAAAACTGCTGTAAACCCACAGTGTAATACCTACTTTAGTCATATTGCCATCCTGCATATATAATAAATAATAAATCAAAAACCTGAATGACGCTAGTGTTGGATCCGATTCTACTTTAATACTGTCCTGAGCCACTTAGCCTGGAGGCAGAAGCTGAAAAATCATTCAGCATGACCTTAGCATCATTTTACAAGCGTCCCTCTCTTCTTCTGTCTCTCTCTTCCTCTCTCCATCCACCATAACATCCATAGTCATTAGTGGGAAGATGTATGTAGACTTTCTGGTGAAATCTAAATGGATTTCTGCGCCTCTAATGAATGTGTCAGCTTTGTTTTTGTATCACTAGTGCATCAAACTAATTGAAATGTCCGAAGAACATCGTTTATTCTATAGAATTAAAGCTTAGGAAGCTTGCTGAATGATCTCCAATGCATTCAGGAGAAGGATAGCTTAAGTTTTTTGCATTTACACTTAGGTACGACTGGATTAGGAACACGCAGCAGGTGGCATGCAGGTGGCATTTACCAGCTTACTTGAGCAAATGTGAAGGTAGACAGACAGTTGAAGACTGGAGGTGTGGTGACAGTGTGTCATTAACAGATGAACTTGTGGGTTGCTCTTATACTGGATGTATACCAAAAGTGGAGGAATTATAAAGAGCCACCCAGAAGACGGCACACGGCATGCTGGTTGAGCCGGGAGGTGAAAGTTGAACTATCTAGGTGAACTGGTGGTGTTGCTGCAGCGCACATGGCTCAGCTTGCTTTCGGAGGATGTTGGTTAATTATAGAGTATGTTTCTTGACGTCATGATCAAACCTAGACCAAACCTAGCCTGTCAATAATCGAAACATGACCGAGCCAGGTATTCCTAATCCAGTTATTGTTCAGAGTATGACGCTATAGATAGATCAGTGTATGACGCTATTTGTACTGTTTGTACTGTATGTACATATTACACCCAGAGACATTGCTATCTTTGTGAAAGACAGAAAATAATTTACAGTCACTGGCTACTTTATTAGGTACACATTTCTAGTGATGGTGTTCTGCATTTCTTGGTTGTAACGAGTGGTTATTTGAGTGACTGCCTTTCTGTCATCTCGAATCAGTCTAGAAATTCTCTTATCAACATTGCATTTTCATCCACAAAACTACCTTCACTTGATATTTTCTCTTTTTCAGAACATTGTCTGTAAACTCTGGAGATTGTTGTGTGTGAAAATCCCAGTAGATCAGAAGTTTCAGAAAAACACCTAGAGGGAAATGAATAATAGATAGTTAAGTGTTTGTAGTCTGTTAGATTGATTGTCATTATAAGAGTCTGATTTGTTTATAATGTCCAGCTTGTAAATTATTCCTGCTGA
>JAOUQV010000028.1:4034202-4044471 GCA_028565295.1 Aspidoras spilotus | reverse complement strand
ACATTTTCCTTCATTTCTAATGAAATGTATCCATGCATTTAGATATAGTCTAATAAATAACACCAACCCTAAACATTTTACACCTATCTAATTTGATTTGAAGTTGTTTCTGTCATCATACACAAGCTATTTTAACCCTGACAAGCTGCATGTTCTACAGAACTAAAGTATAAAAGCAATAATACTCCATCACTTGCCGCCTGCCCTGGACTTCTGGTCCTAATCAGGAACTGAAAGGAACTCTCTCCAGTAGTTTGATTAATGTGCGGTGTCCGTGATATTTTCTCCTTCTCGACTTTCTCTCCATCAGGTTCCACACCAGAGCTGTCACGGCTAAGCGCCTCACCCCGGCAGGTCTGTTTAGGCTATCAAAGACCTGAAAAATGGCTGAACCATTCATCTTTTTAGCTTATATGAACAATACTGTGGATTTTGGGTGCTGGATATTTAGAAACTTGGGAAAAGATTTGGAGACATGCTAAAACTAATGCTTTTAACTTTACCACAATAATAATGTTTTAATGCGAGCTAATATTAATGCGATTAAGCCATGTGTGGTGTGCGGGTCTGTGGGACCCATATTTAGTGCTTGCTGAAAAAAGTATTGGTTTTATTATTATTTGAACCTTAGATTAAGAGCATACACAATAACACATTTTCACTGAATTCACACTCTCCGTTACACGTTTATACTTGTATTACACTCATGGTGTTCGGGTCCACTGGACCCATATCAAGTTGGCAAAAATGTTATATGCACAGTGGGCCTTGAAAATCATTCTTAAAAAAATGCATCTTGGAATATAATGAGGAGGAATATTTTTGAGAATTTAAAGATCACATTTTTCTTCAGCGGCTGAACTTTTCATCCCGGATGATATCCAGAAAATCTGTCTGGTTTGCACCAAATTTAGAGGGAAGACGTGTTTTTAGAGAGCTTTGGAAGGACAGATGAAAAAATGAAAGCGCTATTTTTTATAAATATTATATATGAGAGGTAAATGGTAAATCTTCTTTGGCCTCTTCTTTTTAACAGGCGTCACCACAGCAGGTCAATAATCTCGCATTATTGATTTGGCAAATGTTTTATGCCAGATGCCCTTTCTGATGCAACCACCACCCTTTATTCAGGCTTGGAACCAGACAATACCATGCATGTCTTTGTACTGTGGAAGCAAACCAGAGCCTGGTAACACAGAAATTTCACAGCTTGCCCCACCCAGGGATCGAACCCGGCTCCTTCTTGTAGTGAGGTGACAGCACTACCCACTGACCATATACAGTATACTGTTTATCTTGTTAATGTGCAAAATTGTAATTGCAAAATTATAGATGTATTTATTTAAATATGAAATAGCGGGTACCGAAGGGAAGTGCTGGGAATTTTTCGGGAGTCTCCGTGTTTGCGTGGGTTAAATCCAGGTATTATGGTTTCCACTTACAGTCCATATACATGCATGCTAGGTGTATTGGAGTCGCTAAATTGTCATTGGTTTGTGTGGCCATTGAAGTAGAGGATGACATTAATCAATCAATCAAACGCTCATAGCCCAATAAAATGCTCACTTCATTAGGAACACAGGGATGAACTTGCGCTACACACTCTGCAGCCACAGCAATTTCTATTTGTTTTATTGTTTGACAACTTCCTTTTAGAATTCACTCACGTATTTGATTTAAAGTCTTTAATATTTTTATTTATTATCTTCCGCTTAATCCACACTGGGACACGGGCCAACTAGTACCCACCCAACAACTCTGGGCACAAGGGCAGGAACATCACAGGGCACGCACACGAACACACACAGTCACACACTAAGGGCCACTTAAGTGACACTAATTAACTGTGCATGTCTTTGGAATGCTGAAGGAAACCGGACCACCCGGAGAAAAACCGAAGAACATGCAGACACAAAAATTTCTCGGGTCTTTCTTGCTGTGAAGCAACATAGAAACCCACTGCACCATTGTGCCACCCAAGTTTTCCTGAAAATAAAGAAATCCCTACTTTTAGCTCATTTGCTTCGAACTGCTCATCTATCCTTCTTGTAAGACCCGAGGACCATCCTGATATCTATAAACATCCTGCCTATTTTGTTACAGGATTGCACTATTACAAAAAGACCCTCTGTTCTTCCAGCCTATTTGACTGATCATCAGAGTATAATGGTTTTAATCCAAACCTCAAGAACGACTCCAAAAACACACTGGCCTGCATGTACATAATATCACCTTGGACTTCACGTGTTCTCTCAGCAGAAATCTCCATGGATTGAATAAATAGCCAGAATGTTATTATATGCATTTGAAAATTAAGTCTAATATTTCAGCAGGTCATGAAATAAATCTGTACTGAGGTGCTTTAGGAATTTCGCTGAAAAGTTTGAGTAATCTGCTGTTACTTTCTTTGGCATGACTTTACAGATCATTTATAAATATACAGTAAGAATGCAGAAAAGCATTTACAGTACTATTTTGGCAGTACAAATATTGTCAGGAGCATCACAGTCGCACAGTGGCTAGCGCTGTCACCTCATAACAAGAAGATCTTCGTGGAGTTTGCATGTTCTTCTCATGTCAGCGTGGGCTTTCTCTGGGTGCTCCAGTTTTCACCTACTGTCCATGCATGCTTGATAAACTGGAGATACCAAATTTTTCAATGATGCTGAAATGATGTTACACAGACATTGTTATAGATTTTGTTCAGTCTGAATAGTTTGAAGAGTAACATTTGCTTCGTTTTTGCAGCAAGACTCAATTTATTTTGTCTGATAAGTTAATATTAACTTTATATTAACTTAGTTAATATTTAGTCATCTACTGACTTTGTTTTGTAATGCTTGGATCTAAAATCATCATGTTCTCTAGGCTGGATAAAATTGCCTGTCTAGCAATTTCTACCCTTTCTGAATGGCTTACTTTAAAACACACTCCAGTTGGGTTGGACACTAAACTCATACTGTACTAGCTTACTGTCTTAGGTCTTTCTTGAAGGACTGCATGCAACGAAATCCTCAATGTTCCCCTTTGCTATCTTTAAGTATATCAGTACAGAGGGACATGTGTATATGTGACCACCCGGAGCCGCACTGGGACTCCTGAGAGATTGTAGGGGGTAAGTGTGGTGTGTGTAGGATTGGGGGAAGGAACACTGGACAAAGGGGAGGGGATATGGGAGGAGTTTGGGGCTGCTATTTGTAGATCTTTGTGATGGATGTCTGCTGTGTGTGCATTTGTGTGTGTGTGTAAGAGAGAGATACAGAGAGAGTGAGTGAGTGTTTTTTCTCTCTTCGGTGTTCCTCTGTTCCTCTGTGTGTAGGCAGTCAGAGGAGCGCAGGAGTGGGAGGGAAGCAGACGTAGACGCTGAGACGGAGAAATTAAGAGACTAAGACTTTTCTTTAGGAAGTCAAGCAAGACAGAAGCGGACAAGCTGCTTTTTTGTCCCACAACCACAAGAACAATCCAAACAGGACTTCTGCTGATAGATTTTGTACCTTATTTTTGTCCACATATAGTCTTTGTTTGCAGATAAAACACTTCAGCAGCAGCTTTGTAACGGAAAAAATAATATCACATCTCTTAGAGGAACGGCAGTAAAAGGAGTTTTAAAGATCTGTGGATCAGTCATGGCCGTGACAGGTTTCTGGGCATGGAAGTGGGCACTTCTCCTGTTCAGCGCACTGTTTGCCCACTGTGCAGCCTCGTGCCCGGGTCTGTGCACCTGCAGCGGCACCACTGTTGACTGCCATAACCTGGGGCTAAAGAACGTTCCAAGGAACATCCCAAGGAACACGGAGCGACTGTAAGTAGCCTTTCGGGCACACATGGGTGATTTTTATGAAAACTGACTAAAAATATTATTTTCCATCTTATTCAACTTTTGTTCACTTTAACACAAATTTTCTTATGGGACTGTCACATTAAATCAATTCATTTTGTACAGTATTTATACAGTAATTATCGATATATTACCAAAATAGTAAGTATACATTTCAGTATAGATTTTTGGAAAAAATAATGTCAAAATGATAATAAAAATCTCTTGCACTTAGTTTCTTTATGGACAATATCATTGCATCAATAAAAAAAGTAGGAAAATATGACCCGGACAGCTTCATGAGAATCTTCCACATTGTCCTTCAGTAGGACATGGAGAAATCTCTAATGCAGGAGAAATTAGTATTACACTTCAGCGCAGGTATAAAGAGGTACAAAGAACTGGAATAATCATATGCACATGAATGCGTCTATAATTTACATTCCAACTTGTGCGTGCTCGTGTGTGTGTGTACATGCTGCAGCAATACAGAGAGTTTTGTCATTACCGTGCGTTGTTGAGAATTTTAACAACCAACTATTTTTTGTTGTTGTTGTTGAATTTGCAATATTCTTTCCTGTGATTTGTTTTAGATATTTTTAGGCTTTCGTGGTTAAACAATGAAACAAAGAAATCTCTATTCTTTGCTTATTTGAGAAAGTTTAATGGGCTTAATCCCAACTTTTAAAATGTCTCACAAAAACAAGTACATAATATCCTATCCTATGATCCTATGACTCTCTCAAAAGAGAGCTTCATGATATAAATATACTGTAGTGTAATGTTACAAAATTAAAGGTTTAAGTTTTATATAAAGAGTACAGCTTACCTTGGTGCAAAAAAACCACTTCTCACTACAGAATTTCTTTACATCTGTCTAAAACTATATGCTTTAAGTGTATGAATCAGTAAATCTAAACTAAACTGGGCTGTATTATGTAAGTAGAGAGCTGTGTGTCTCATCAGCATCTGGTTGGAAGAAGAATGAAACTAATAAGTGGCTTAATCTGCACATCAGCTTGGCTCTCTTCTTGTTCCTTAGGATGGTTTGTAGCAGTTTGAAATATTCATGCCGTAATTAATTTTCCGAAAGCGGGAAAGGGTGAAATTGATTGTAGTGGTATCGGGTGTAGAATATCTCTGATGAATTATACATGCTGGAGAGTTTATATAATTTTTTTTACAAGACATAGGGAGATTGCAGCAGACAGGACACATTTTTGGCACAAAGTATCAGCATTAGTTTTGCATTTTTTTAGTAAAGTATATGACATTGAATGGTTGTGTCCCCCTAGGAATATATTATTTAACATAAGAAAGTGATCCATCCTAATGGTTTAAATGTATAACGATAGAACAATTGTTTTTTTTTTCAAGACATGGAAGATTACATCATATGAGAGAGAATTTAGCATTATTTTTGTAAATCTAGTAAATTATGGGCCATTTTGTCTTATTATGCATTTTGTCTTAGTGAAAATAAACTGATCTTTGCTAATGGCTAAGTGGTATAGTGGTCAACTCAGTTTTGTTACTGGGATAAGGGATATTGTGATAGACAGGACAAAATATAGCGCAAAGTAATGGCATTAGTTTTCTAACTTCAGTTTTTAAAGTCTAATAAATGAATTTAGGCCAAATGATGTACTTCATCTCTGTGAATAAATTATTGAATATAAGAAATGTATCAATCCTAATGGATCAGATGTAAATTGGTCAATCCAATTTCTATTCTAGACATGGGAGACTGTGGCAGAAGGGACAATAATTAGTGAAAAGTATCAGCATTAAATTATGTACTTCATCCCAGTGAATACATAAGAAATTGTTCCAACCTAATAACTCAGTTGAAAAGTGGTCAGCCTAATTTATCTCTAGACCCGGGGGATTGCAGCAAAGTGGACAACATTCAGTATCAATATTTTTTTCATATTTTTTTTACCCATTTTTTCCCCCTCCCCTCAAGATTTAGGCGATTACATAAAATAGCATAAAATGTGGAGGATGGGACAAAATCTTGCGCAAATATCCTCATTAGATTTTTCTTATTTTTTATACATGGGAGATTGTGACAGATGGAACAACATTTTATAGATAATATTGAAATATTAGTATTTCTATTAAATAGTTTTTTTTTCTACTAGATTTTGAGCCAAATTATGTATTTATCTCAGTGAGTACATAAGAAATGTATCCATCGCAATAGCTCAGTTGAAAAGTATCAAAGTGCCAATTTTTCTTAACACATGGGAGATTTCAGCAAAGTGGACAACATTTAGTGCAAGCTATCGACATTTCGGTTTTTCACTTTCAGTTTTTGTAAAACTAGTGAATTATGGGAAAATAATATATATCCACTCTTTGAATAAATTAATTGGCATACCAATTTAATCCATCATGACAAGTTTTATATTGGTCGACCCAATTATTTTTTTTGGAGATATAGAAGATTACATCTCCATTTATATATTATTCAACATCAGAACTATTTCTATGCTAATGGATCAATTGACTTACAAAGAGGTCATAGTTCAAGGTGATTGCTCATGTCAAGTAAAATACACAAGAGTGCCTAAGGATTTTTTTTTTCCGACAGATTGATGATACCCCACATGCTATTGTTTTCGTCAAAATGGGAAGTACAAAAATACAGATGATACGAATTGAACAAACCTTTTATGAGCAAACACACAACATGACAAGGATGCTTTTATTCATGTCATGTCATATGGCATCATGGATTTGCAGATGTGCTCTGTGGGATAAGGATAAGCTGAATAGGTATCTCCTACATCCGTGGGGAAACGAACCTCTGTTATTAACACTCCTGGTATTTTTCCAGCGGTATGATTTACTAACAGTCCTATCCAGGCTGATTTAAATATTAAATAGCACAAACATTCAGTATACTTTAGTAATTGGCCATATTTATAAAAGGAAACTTGGAATTGTCATCAAATATTAAACCAAAACAGAAGTTGTGAACTGTTGAGTTTGCTGTTATTATTATTATGAGTGTGTCCAAGTGACACACACATTATTCCTTCAAATTATCTTATTGTTTTACCTGGTAGTCAGCATGCATCTCCTATAATGCTTTTAAAGATATCGACACAGGACAAATGCTAAAACGTCCAGCATATTTGGGAGAAATATGTTCGTTTAAAGCTAAGAGAAATTAATCTCTCACTTGTACTGTATAGAGTTTTAAGCTACTGCAACTCAGTGTGGCACAATGGCGCAGTGATTAGTGCTGTCACCTCTCAGAACACACACGCAAAGAGAATCTAAACTGGCCCTATTTACACACTTGTAATATTCAATGGTTTATCATCATTATATCTTAGGGACAATGCCACCTTGGGTACAGAGCTTACTACATACAGTTTAACACCAGGTCTTCCCTCTACATCCAACGGAATATCCCTTTATTCATATATTCATATGCTGCTGCATATGACTGTAATATTATATTTTTTAAAGGTTTAATAAAAAAAGCAAGAAGGGGAAACCTGGAAAACCTATTAGTGGAGTTTGCATGTTCTCCCCAAATTACCCTGATGGTAAATTCTACTCATTCCTACACAGATTCTTTTCAGATTGTTGATCTGTTATAACCCAAATGAGAAAGGTTCCCTTGTGGATCTGGACCCTCTTAAGGTGTCTTCCTCTTATCATCTCATGGACTTGCCACTCATGCCATCCAGCTTGTTCATTAGGGAAAAATTAACCTTATTTAAATATAATATTTACTGTATATACTGTATATAATTTCTGTAAGAATACATGGTTAGTTTAATTGGTGTCTCTAAAGGGGCCTTTAGTGTGTGAATGTGTGTGTGTTTGTGCAATCCCTACAACGGCATGGTGGCCTGTCTAGGTTTGTTCCTGCTCTTTTGCCCAGAATTCCAGGTGGGAACCAGCTGGCCCAAGACCCCGTGTGTATTAAGGCAAAGATAATCAATTAATGAATGAATGCTGCAGCTCAGCCATTTTGCAAGATAAAATCAAAAGCAACATCTAGACTGATCTGACTTGGGTATTCGGAAAAGTTTGTCAGTATGTTTAATTATTTTACAAATTTTAAACATTTATTATAAACAACAAGTACAATCTTTATTTAAATGCATGCTAGACTTTACCCAAATATTGCAGATATTTCTGGCTACTGTAAATCAGTCCATTTACAAGCTTGAACAAAAATTCGGCATGCTCTAAGAACAATCATGAAACATTACGTATAGATCGCACCCTAAATTTCTCTTTATTTAATCTATATGGGACAAATTAGAGTGGGTGATGACATAAGGATGATCACATACACCTGATGTCAGTTTCTCCTAGAACAATCTGTCAAATCATTATGCTTTAATATAGAAATTCCATTTAATCTTTAAACCATAAAGATACAGTTCTACTTCTACCATGAAACCCAGATTGTACAGGCATTAACCGGCACAGTACACTTGCATATTCTGCTCTATGTGCACATTTTTTCCACATTTTCTGTAATTGAAGAATATATTAGAATGATTGAGGATTATGGGATTTCTCAGTCAGGACAGAGTGGCTCCTCTGGGCTCAATTGTTTCAGAAATACACATAAAAATCTTCATAAGCAGAAGTTGGGTTTCTTTGTTCTGACAAGACTCTGCTAATGTTTTGTGTTGTGATGTCATGGGATCTAAAGTGTGCAGGATGTAGTCGAATCTAATCTGCAGTTACCAGAAAGCCTTTCGATTGTCCTGACATTTCTGATTGCCTTCATTAAGGACTGCAGCCACAATGGCCTAACTCAACTTGTTAACCCGATATTGCTAAACATACTAGACAATGAGCCCACCTACAATGCACCCCAAATATACAGTATAAAAGATGAAGAATTTAAGATTACATTAAAGAAACATTGCAGGATATGTTTTTCGAGCAGCCTCTTAATCATTGTTAAATATTTATTTTAATATTGACTAGAATAAACAGGACTATAAATCCAGCGAGGTACCATATCTGGTTTTAATGCTGCAATGCCAAGATCAAACGTGGTAACTGGTGGCGAAAACGACTTGTCTGTTTTGGGATTCTCTTTGTAGTGAGCTGGCTTGAATATTCATGTCCTTTCTTGCCTTGATTTCGATTGCTTATTGATTCCAGCATTGTGAGGGCTGGATAGACATCCTGCATAAAGAAGCTATTAGTCACATGATGAGAAAGTGAAACCTTGGTTTAATCTTCAGCTCTAGTTTACAAATTGGTACAGCAAGGCTGCTTTGTACACAGAATGATCAGAAGATTAACACTTAATAACAGGTAGCTTCACCTTTGTGATTAATTATAGCACACAGATGTCCGGGAACATTATATGCTAGTCCAACCATGCCCACTGCAGAACCTCCATAGTTTGGTAGTTTTATTTTTTTGGTAGTCTTACACTCGCCTCTTGGCTCAACCGCACACAAAGGCCACTGTGTGATCTTTAATTGGAAGTATACCAGTAATACCATGGTACAAGTTCAGCTGTTGCTTTAACACTAAAACACCTCCGGGCTCCAACATTCTGTCACAGTCAAAGTTACTCCCTTTTAGCCATAGTTGATAAAGGTTGCCTTCTGCTGTGGACTGTACAGATCAACACTTTGCATGAGATCCCATTGAGAAAGTGAAAGTGATACATTTTGCCACTATGTTTGCACAGAGTGGAATTGGTCCACTGCATTTAACCCATCCGTGCAGTGAAACACACAAATACACACACAGGTGAAGTGAGCACACGTGCCCAGAGAATCAACTGGGGGTTAGGTGCCTTGCCCAAGGGCACTTCAGCCATGTCTTCTCAGTACTTGGAATCGAACCAGAGACCTTCCGGTCGCAATAATCAATGCAAAAAATGCATAATCAACCTGTGATGTCTTGAGTCTACTTGCTGTTAAGTGTATCTGGTTAGATCTTTAGCATGAGTTATATTCAACCTATGGGGCTTTCTTGAGTCTATTGCCACAGTAAGTAAGACTTAAAATATTTGCGTACAGGTTCCTCTATTGAACCCTATGTTAAAAAAAGACCCCTTTTTATAGTCATGGCTATACTTACTGTAAGCTCTCTTCTGTTTATGGGACTGTTAAATTCTTTGTAAAGGCATGCAATGGAAAAGGTTCCAATCATGAACCTTCTGGAAATCTAGAACCATTAACCAAATATGAACCCCAAGAAAGCCCTAATAACACATTCAATAATTTAATAGATCAGCAAATGAAAACTTATACCCTCCAAGAAAAACATAATTGCTTTACCAGGACAAGGCACATACAAATATAGTGAAAACACTTCCTGGTTCATTCTTTGGCGTATTCCTACTATAAAGGTTTTACATATTTTGTGATTTGAGTTAGAAGATTCTTTAGTGTCTGTGGTTCTTTTTTCACATGACACATTTGACTTCTTATTTCTTACAGATG
>JAOUQV010000028.1:3842319-3855652 GCA_028565295.1 Aspidoras spilotus | reverse complement strand
CATTCTTGTCTAATGTAGGATTCTAGTTGATCAGTGTCTTAGGTCTTTTTTGTCGTATCTTCCATTTTGGCTAGTTTTTGGCCACACACAATAATGCAACCCCTATACCATCAGAGATGCAGGCTTCTGAACTGAACGCTGATAACAACTTAAGTCATCCTTCTCCTCTTTAGACCGAATGACACGCGTCCCTGATTTCCATAAAGAACTTCTGATATGTATGACCACAGAACAGATTTCCACCTTGCCACAGTCAATTTTAAATTAGTCTTGGTCCAGAGAAGTCGTCTGTGCTTTTGGATCTTGTTTACCTACGACTTCTTTTTTGAACTATAGAGTTTTAGCTGGCAACGACAGATGGCACAATAATATGTGTTCACAGATCATGTTATCTAGAAATATTCCTGAGCCCATTTTGTGATTACCAATACAGAAGCATGCCTGTATGTAATGCAGTGCCGTCTAAGTGTCCGAAGATCATGGGCACCCAGTATAGTTTTGGTTTATGGCTTTTTGGCTCTTGACCCTTACGCACAGAGATTCTTCCAGATTTTCTGAATCTTTTGATGATATTGTGCACTGTAGATAATTATATGGTCAACCTCTTTGCAATTGTATACTGTTAAACTCCTTTCTGATATTGCTCTACTATTTGTCGGGATTGGTGATCCTCTTCCTATCTTTATTACTGTATTATTTGTTAACTGTCTGTCTAACTAAACTCCCAATTCCCAAAATTAGTCGGGACAGAACAGTTATATTAATGTTATATATTATATTACAGAATTATGTATTATATGTATATGTTATATTTATATTATTCATATATTACATATTATATATTATTGTTATATTATTATTAGAGTTATGTATAAGATGTATTCAGATTGCATCACATCACCCAATTGAGGATGGGTTCTCTTATGAGTCTGGTTTCTCTCAAGGTTTCTTCCTTACTTTCTCAGGGATTTTTTCCCTTGTTTTCCACCATTACTCATCTGGGATAAAACTTTTATGTAAAGCTGCTTTGGGACAATGTTCATTGTAAAAAGCGCTTTATAAATAAAATTTAATTGTATTTAGTTGAATGGAATTTTTTTTAAATCAGTTTTGTATATGGTGCTGTCTTTAAGTTATGAACCCGGCAGTTGCTTAATTTGTCTAAGACAGTACTAGATCTTGTTTGCTCACATACAGAAGCACTTTGTGGAGACGTTGTTATCAAGCAGTTTGCTTTTTTTCATGTGCACCCCTGATATACAAAAAAACAGACACAGCAAGATCACAGCATTGATTAAAAAATACTGTAAAGACATCTACTATACTATAATCTTCCATAATTAATTAATATTGTAATTATGAACTCTATACTTTTTTTAAAAATTTGTGTTGCAATGAACATTTCTGGAACAAAGCACTGGCACTGACTAGCACTGACGAGTAACAGTTTTTTGTAGTTATATATATGTATATGTGTGTGTGTCCACTCTGAATGAGACAGTATTTGTGTGCACAAACGATGGTAATCAACCATGTTCGAATTATAGTGATGATCATGCCTCATAAAAATATAAATGCTTAATAATATTTATATCATGCTCCTCATTGTTGTTCACAAATTCAATTTCTGTAAAGCTGATTTGTGAGAAAGTTTCATTCCAAAAAACACTATATAAATAAAATAAAATTTAATTTTAATGAGATGTATAGATAGTAATAGGATCAATCCAGACCACAACAAGGAACTAGACAAAATAAACTATGCATATCAAGTTATGTGCCTCAATTAATGGCACATTTTCGGACTATACTTCTTTTATTTTATTCCTACAACTTTCCCTTAAGCGTTTTTTTTTCCCTTTCTTTCAAATTGTTCTTGGCCTTGCATAAAATGCTCTGTTCCTGGCCCTGTTTTCCTTAGTTATCCCTCATGTTTTTCCAACCTCCCCTTTCCCCGTTCTTGTTTGCTAACCTGAATCCGACCAATAATGTTGGAACTCCATACTTTTTTCAGAAAATATTTTTTTCACAGTAATTATTGTCAGATGATTTTGAGCAAGAGAGTAAGATCTATAGAGAAGAGAAAAGTGGGGAGCTGGGGGAAGTGGAAAGAAGTAAAAATAATGAAAGAGGAAGGAATGTTGGAAATTATGAGAAAACATTTTGAGTTTCTCTAACAATTGTGCTAAAATAATAAAGTAAGAGAAACTCCATATATTGAAGGATTGTTAGAGTTAGCAGGTATTTTAAAAAGTTTTCATTTGGGCATTGAGTGTGTGTGTGTGTGTGTGTGCATTTATGTTTTGATGAAATTGTTTAAGGGTCAGTGTAACTACTTGAAACAACTATTTGGCCTCCGGGAAATTCTTGACAGCCCCTAAAACATACAACAGGAAACTGTGTCTGTATGTGAAATGCCATCATTTTTTATTTCTTTCTCTCTCTCTCTTGCTTTCTGTTACTTGCAATATGAGTGTATTCAATTAGTTCAACATTCAATACAACATGCAACATTTTGTTCACAACCCATATGTGGGGTTTATTTTTTGGTTACTCAGATAATGTTTCCAAGTCTGATGGACCCACTGCATTATTGCATTTTTATATAAATACAGTCATAACAACTTATAAAATTAAAATATTGTATATTTACTTTTCCCATGTATACTCCATGACTGTCTTTTGACGTCAGTTTAGAATTATGCAATCCAGACTGATTTTCTGGAGGTCATTCTGAATAAAAAATTCAGAAATGTTAAATTCCTCTTTGTTATATTCTTAAAGTCTAGAGAAATTTTTTGCCTGCTTGATATGGGTCCAGTGAGCCTGAGAATCACATCTGATATCTAATTGTTGTTTCACAAGTACTACCAATTATGTATTAAACCCAAGAAGAATGTGATGGTGGTAACAGCACAATTTAACGCTCATGGACAAGATTCAGAAAGACACTGAGCTTCTGGTGTAATGTTTTTGTTCTGTGCGCGTAATGCAACTTAGCACGTCTTAGGTATAACTACTTAAACTCCTAAATTATACAGTATGTCACTATGTCCTAGAGAGGAACCAGACTCAAAAGGAAAACTGCCAACCACTGAATTTATTACAGTTTTAACATGTAGTATATCAGCACATCTCTGGTGGAGATTTGACTAATGGAAGGTTGCATCAGGAAGTGTATCTGTCGTAAAATATGCCAAAAGAATGAAGCTATTTCTTTATTGACTGGCTATGGTGAATGAACAAGACAATTCCAGTCATCATGCAAAGGCTGATGATATCAGTCCAAAGTCAAATTCATTGTTCCTATGTGTATAGTGTTTAAGCTGTTCATCATGGTGAATCCTAGGGTTGTCCATATGGGGCCATTCAAAAAGTAAAAATATATGTGAAATGGAAACTCATGGTAACTCACAATTTCACGGTATTCAACTCCTGTGTGTTATGTTACAGTGGATTTTGTCATAATGGGATCACACTCTAAGCAGAGGCAAAATGCCTGAAATTAGATTGAATATGCAGTAAATGCTCGAAATCCTTTTGTTAGTTTGAGCTTTTAATAGTACAGATACTTCTCCTTTCTCAGACCATATTTAGATTTTCTTTTCTACAGAACTACTAGGAAGCAATAAGGATTTTCTTTTAAAAAGCATCAGAAGTTATTAGGTTATTAGTTATTAATAAGTAAAAAATAAGGCCTTAAATGTCATTAAAAACATTAAATTACGCTGTCAATACACATTCAAATTTTAGATGAATATATTTATTTAAAATCTTTTATTTTGCTGTCAAAAAATAGGTATAACAGTGAAATTCTAGCACAAGTGACTGTAAGTCAAATAATTAAAAAACGTTATTGCTGCCCTGAAGTAGTCAGCATGGAGAATAATTTTTGGTTTATATTTGTGTGTGTGTGTGTGTGTGCATTTCTATAGTATTAAAATGTTTAAAATGACATTAAAATGACATTCAATAACATTAAATTACAGTGGCTGATACAGTACTTGCAGAAACCCTAACCTAAGCGCTTATATGTATATAAGTGTTTAAACAATTATATGTATACAATACATATTTTTTTCTGCTTTGCGTTATCTTAGGGTTCTGAGGCAGTGGAGGACTGTGTGCAGGGGGCGCTCTCCTCGCTCTATCCCCCATTTGAGAGCACTGCACCCCCTCTTCTATCCCAGGTCAGTAGTTATCTATGGGATGTCATAATTGTGCAAAATCCTGGGAAACTCACCTAAAAATGTAAAATAATTATTTAAGCATTGTAGCAAAGATTGTTTATTTTTATTAGTATTGTTTGTGTGTGACTTCAGGTATTTTCTGTACTGGAGTCTACTTATCAACATGACAGTTTAAGGTATCTGCTGGATTTCTTCATCCCAGCCAAACATCTTCTGCACAGACTTCAGCAGCATGCATGTGTACGTATGCAAACTTAATATATAATAGCACACGTTATAGATTATACACACGATATAATTCAGTATTAGTGAAAAGAATATGCTCATGAACACATTGGAACAACAGGCTGTCAGGGAAGTGAGAGTTTTCAGGAGTGTCAGGACATTCCACTGACATAATTATTAGGTCAGAAAAGTCAGGAGACACACAGAGTCACACATGTTAGCATCTCTAGAGTTGTGAGGACTTTCTACTTACAAACTGTAAATATAAATTAAGATAATAATTACTAACCACAACCTTAACACCAGCCACTTTTACATTTTATAAATGTTTGTTAAAAGTCATTTTTGTAATGTTTTTGCTGCCATTTTTTATAATCTGAACTCAAAGTTCTAAGATTTTTTTCTATGTACATTAAAGGCAAGTAAAGACAGCATGATTATTGCACAGGTGGATGCCTTTATAATAATCTTAAACATGAAAGATGTTTATCTTCTTTTGCAAAAATATAGCATTAAGGTTTTTTGATTTTCTGAAATACTGTATTAAACATAAAATAAGAAGAATATTTTGATAAAGTTACCTTTATGCCAGCCACCTGCATATCTATACTGACCACATCCATATAGCTCCTCTTTTCAATTGCTTCCTGCCTCATGCCTTGCAGTTCAATCTCTAACATCCCCATATCAATTCAATTTATGTTTATCCACTGTACTTCTTCTGCACATGTTCAAACCATCTCAGTCTGCCCTCTCTAACTTTGTCTTCCATTGTCCCAACCTGTGCTGTCCCTCGGATTCTTATTCTGGGCATTCAGAAATAGAATCTCAACATCTTCAAATCTACCACAATACATAAATTAAAAAACATTTCTGAAAATGCATAAAAATTTAGATTTTTCTTTTTCATACCCTTTAACTCTTCAAATACACTAGTGATATAGCACTCTAGTCTGGTCTTGATTTGAAATCAACTTTCCTTGACCCGACTCGGTTTTGGACTAAAGAATGAGAATGTGTTGCTTTTTGGTTTTTAGAAGGATACCCTCTTTTTGCAACTGTTAATGATAGCTTAAAAAAACATTAAGCGATGAATATATATATATATATATTGTCTAGTGCTGTGTATTTAATATTTGCCATATAATGTTAATGATGTAGGCAAAACAAAACTTTTTAGTTTGTCGTGTCGACTAAGGCTTGCCTCCTGCATAGCCTCCATCTTGACCACTGTAAAATCCTAAAGTTCCTTTCAGGTTGAAATACTGTAGGTGGTCTCGTCCCTATGATTTACACACAAAGCACTGTATGATAACATGTGCATATATCCTGTTCATTTTACACAAAAATTCTTTCACACACATTTTCTGCTGGCTCTGTTTTCATTGTCGCTATGGGGAACTAACTGAGACGAGAGCCATGAGTCATGCTTATAATTCTTACCATATGTGTGTCTAAGAGAGAGACTGGCTTGTTGGGTGGGGCTTGGCTCCTACATGTGTGAGAAAAACGTTAAGATGGGAAATAATATAGGAGGTGCATGAGAAAGAGAGAGAGAGAAAAAGAAAGGGTTAGATCAATCTTGTGCTGTGGAGGATTGAGAAAAAGTGGAGAGTAATATAACAGATGCAGATGCAGGGTTTATGGAGAAAGCTTAATAAATGGATTCAAATAAAATGACTAGAGAAAAACGTTCACTTTTAACATGTTTTATATCCACAAAATGAATAATAATTGTCAAAACATCATGGTGTTTAACATTTATGTTTAAATATATTTATGTTTGTATGTATTTCATATTTATGATTAAATATGAAAAAAATATTGGTAATGGGTTTATTTAAGCACTCTCTTCTGTTTCAGTCCCAGTATTTGGGCTGTATGTTCCTGGATGCTGGTTGGCCTCTTTGTTTGGGTGAGAAGGTAGTGGTCCAGCTTTCTACTCTTGACTGGAGGCTCTTGCGAAGCAATGACTTCTACCTGCAAGTGGTGCCATTCTCAACCCGCTGTCCTCGCCTAGCACTTAAGTGTCTAGCTCTGGGAGGTCGCAATGTCCAGGAGGTCTTGGTTCCTGAATCCCAGCACCCTTTGATATTTACAGCAGAGTGGCTACACTGCATCAACAAGGAACGTGGATGCAAAAGAGAAGGTAAGCCTGTCAATATTTGTACATACAGCTTGTACATGTGAGCTAAGGTTGTGCGATATCAGATGGTAAAGGATCATGATATTTCTGACATATAGCCAATCCCTAATTGGAGGTTAAAATATTTTGCTTTCATGATTCTTCTTTATATGAATTAATATGTTTCGAATCTAAAAGAAAGTGTATAAATCCACATTTGTAAAAATAAGTAATTTTATTCCAAAGTATAGTATTTCTATATTTATTTATTTGAATTGCTGTAAACTAGTAGACTACTTTTTATAACCTTATTTCTGTGAATATCTTACAAATACCTCTAACCATTTAGGGGCTTGAGGAGGACAGTGTCTGTAGATCTGCTGTAAAGAAACAGCTTATATTCTCTTTATACATCTTTAACTCCCCAGAAACATGGTTCTTCTGCAATAGTTACTTCCAATGCTTCAGGAAATAATGTGAACAATAATGGAGACAGCAGGTCTTCTTGTTTTACACCATGTGACATTGTTTGGAGAGTGTCATATCATCCAGTTTGTTAAGACATATGCCAATGTCATTTCATGTCATACACCTTCAAACATATAGTGTAGCACTATATAAAATATTCTTATACTGGCAACTGGCATTTGATGCTACTTTTCTTTTTTCAGGAGAAGATTGCTTAGATACTTGTCTGGTTAGTACATCTGATGGTGTGGTACGTATTCCTTGGGACGAAGTTGTTTACCCAAAACTTCTACACAACCCCACTGACCTGGAGTTAATTTCCAAACATCCCCCAGCACTTGACTACCTTTCTCCGACTACAGACAGTCTGGGATGGTGCTCTTCCACTCGAGACCCGGACACCTGGTCTTGGGATGAAGAGGATGATCTTCCTCCAGATGGTGATGAGACTGAAAATGATTGTACTATGCAGCGCCTCAGACAGGCCAGTGATGGATGTGGGGATTATGTAGAGCTCTTGGAACCTCGAGGCGGTCCAGATGGTGGAACTGATTCTAAGCAGCGCTATTTGGAGATGCATGGGATCTCCAAGACCAGAACATTGCCATTGTGCAGACGAAGCAAGACAATTCGAATTCGGCGGGGTAAGGCCTGGGGTTACACAAAAACAGAGATGAGTGGAAAGATGGGAATCTTACGTAGGAGGGACAGCAACAGCAGTGGAAAGAATATTGGTGGTGCCCGCAAGGATTTCCCGCAAGGAGTCACTGATTTGGTCCGAGAGAGACAAGCACCCTCTCAGTGCATGCAGGACTCAGATATATGTGGTGGAGATGCAGTAAACTTTGATAACAGGGAGCTTTATGTAGAGGGTCCATCCAAGGTGAGAAGACCTGGCGTGGGTGAGGAGAGGAAGGCAGCTGGAAGCACACTACTGTGGGAGGAGCATTGTAGAGGAAGATCCAGCAGTAGTGAGCTGAGTTTTAGAAGTAAATATATGAGCGAAATAGACACTCACACTAGATTTAACATAGGACCAGACCAGTCAGACCAGGATCAAGGATTCCACTCAGACTGTGTTTTTGAAGATGATAAGTCAGTGACTGAATGTGAAGCACTGGCTAATGCAAAAGCAGTCATAAACAATGCGTCTGGTTTTAGCATACATTTGGATAATGGATTGAAACCAAAGCTTAACAAAAATTCACATTCATCTAAATGCAAGGAATTAAACTCCTCTCACAATGACCAAAATGCAAAGAAAAACTCAGGAAACCCCAAAGGACAAAAAGGAAAACGTAATGAACATCTTTCTCAACCAGGTACTGAAAACATTGCTGCTCAAAAGCAAGTTGGCAAATTGGAGGAACTTGTGTCTCCACTGGGAAAGGATGTCAAAGTAGGAGGATTTCAAGCACCCAGGTATTACATTATTATACCTGTGTAGAAAAGGCAAAATATACCTGAATAAAAGTATTTTTACTCAGAAAGTAACCAAACAGAGTAATGAGACAAATGTCTCAAAATATGTTTTAAACTTCAGTAAACATATCAAACATATATATTTTTTTGTTTATTTATTTATTTTTGATAGCTTGGCTGACACGAGATTGGGTTGCTCTGCTCAATATCCCACAGAGCACATCTGTGGAGCCAACCATCTCTTACTGATAACGGAGTATAACACAATAATTAAAGTTACTTTTATGAAACTGCTAGGGTGGAGTTAATCTCATAAATAGGAGAACTTAAATTGGGACAAATAATGGGACCCAAATGGGTAAAGAAACAGAACTAAAATAAAAATGATAAAAATACTTTTACAGGTGGCTGGATTCAATCCAGCAATGGTGGGAGCATTAACATGGAGTGTTAGCCTGCAAGACTACGGTGGTGCAAAATTTAAAAGCTGAAAGTAAAAATGGAAATTTATAATATCTAAAAACGGCAAACAAAAGTGGTGTTTATATGCAACTCAAAAACAAGAAAGAAGGCCATGTTTAAAAAACAGAAATAAAAGATCAAAACAGGAATAATTAAATAAATGAGAAAAGAAAGATGATTAAAAAAACAAATAATACTCGGGTGTCTTCAGATTATGCTATGAAGCATAAGGCAGCACTGCGAAAAATAAGATTAAAAATCAAAACCAAAAGAAAATAGAAATAAAGAAAGAGGGGTGCGAATTGAGGGACAAGTGCCTGGAGCAGCTAGCTTCCAAAGAGCAGTGCTTCTAAAGACACTCTGATAGCCATTGTTCGGAGCAGCAGCTTCTGAAGAGCAGCTTTCCCATAACACTCAAACTGCCTCAAATATTAAGTGTGGAATGGGTTGATGGAAAAGTGGAGAGAGAAAAGTTATGTCGCACCTAAATCTAGTGCACCACTTTTCCTGCCTCAGATTATCTACTGTCTTTCCACTATTCAGTGCAGTGTGCCTGTGTCCCTAATTGGCGCTATGGCATCAGGGAAATGTAGTTTGACCCAGCCTTTCTCTGCAGCTGACATCTGGGGAGGGAGTTAGGGGAGTGCTTCCAACTCTCCCTGGTGGCTGGCAGCAATACCTGATTCTTTATGGTTATAAGGTTTTTTGTTAAAGAGGGTCCACCAATGGGTCCACCAATAATAACTGTATTATTATAATATAAACTTTTTTGTTTCATATCTGTTTACTTAATTGTATATTGTATTTTGTAATGTATGAACCCTGGATAGTGTATAGCCTCAAGCATTTTATGCAATTGCCTGCTTCTTTTTTGTAGCAACATTTGAAGGCACACATTGAACAAGCACTAGTTTAGGAACGACTGACTGAAATGGGTTTGCTAAAATATTTGATTAAACTCCACAAGCTGTGGGTTATAGTCCAGTATAATCGTCGACCCATTCCCGCTTCAGCATTTTCAGATCCACCACACTTGGACAGTGCTTTGAGACCTTTCGCTGCATGTTAGTTTATTGTTCACTCTTGGTAAACTTGTGATACCTTTGTACGAGAACAGTACTTGTCAGCTGTTTTTAAAAAACTGTCTGTCTGCAGTCAAAGTTGCTCAAGTAATTTTGTTTAAATATAGCCAGTGAAAGTTACCATCTTCTGTTCAGAGCACAGATACACACATTCTTGACATAACAACCATGTCATTATTATTATTTAAGCCACCTGCCAGCTCTTTCTAATCTAGTGATTGTTCATTTTATGGGAGGAATAGTCTGTAATGCTGTGCATAATCTTTTGGCCATATGATGTGCACTAATCTATTGTGGGATTATTTAATGGTTTTGGTTGTTTATTTGTCTTTTTACAGGAGAAAGAGGAAAGCTAAGAGGACCAAAGGTAAAGGTAAATCTGGTGGCCGTGGCAACCATAAAAGCAAGGAAGAACGTAGTGCCACAAAGGGTCAGAAGATAGCAAGCCCAGTAGCTGAAACATCTGATTCACTAACTAAAACACCTCTCTTAAACGATGGCCATTCAGATGAGTGTGCAAATGCAGTAAAGTACCAAACGACTGGTCATGAAGCAGACCATGAATCTGCTGATAGAACTGGAGGTTTGTTTCTATCGATAGTATCCAGTACTAACAAGGTTGTTTATATAGATATGCAGTGCATCATATTTTGTCTGTTAATACACAGAAAAACAGGTAGAAGGACAATCAAACATCCATGCACCTACTGGGAAGACCCAAGCAGATGCAGCTACATCAGATAATTTAACAGAACAGTCAATACCATCTATACCTTCTGACCAACAAAAGGTACCATTCCTGAAAACACCTCATCTGCTTAGAGATTTGAATGAGGATCTGCTCCAGTCAGGAAAGTTCATAGTCACAGGTAAAAATTTTAACATGTAGATTAGGATAGACAGTACTTTCTTATCTGCTGTCTGTCTTGATCTTAAATTCCAATCTTCCTTTATCTGTGTGAAGGTACTGTGGATAGACTAGGACGTGGGTTGGTTATTACAGAAACACACATTCCTGAGGAGGGTCATAACCTCAGTGACGTTGTGCAGCTGTTATCCTGTTATTTCACCATTACCAGGTAACATACAATACATTATTAACTGATTTCCACTGGTTGCTTTTGTGACTCATATACCGTAGCATTTCTCTATGACATTTAAGAAATAAAACCCTAAACCTAACCTTAACCATATTCCTAAACCCTAATCATAACCATAAATGTTCATTGTTTCTGAAATGGTTTTTACTGTTTTTGGGGGAGATTTATAGTAATGTCTAAGAGAGATGCTTAATATATATAAGTTAAATGTATTATAATAATAATAATAATTATTATTATTATTAATTGGATAGCATAGTTGTTGGTCCCGGATCGGCCTGACAGATATGGTTCCAGGAACACAAGCAACCAAAGGAAATTAGATCATCCATACAACACATCCCTTTAATATTGCTCCTGATGACTAAAGACTTGTGAGGTTATGGTTGACATGTTTGTTTTCTTTACTTATATGTTATACAATTGCACTTCAGTCTGTTGTGAATCTATTACACAATGTAGGCTGCATTTTATGCAGTAAATGTATAAAATAAAGACAAACATACAAAATTTCGTTTATCTCAAATATAATGAATATATATATTTAATAAAACTTGTTTGGCGACCATAGTTACTACTTTATTTTTGCACTAGATCTATAAATGCAATCACTTCTAAAATCTGGCTTCCGCTATGCACTGGATGAAGAAACACTAGGTGTTCTTAATTTAGAAATCGTTTAGAATATGGCTCCAAATACATATAGTCATTCAGTAAGTCATGCCTTGCAGCCAAAACATTTCATGACAAAATTTCAACATATAGTGCACTGTAGCTAAATGCTGTAATGTTTTACATTGCCTATTTCAAATCTATTACATATATATTCTCCCCACACACACACCAACTTCTGTGCAAAGTGTGCAGAGTCTGCATACCGTGTTTGATGACTAATAAGATTTGCCTGCTGGAGATTCCAAATTGTTCATGACTTGTGTGCTTTAAATTATACCATTGTGTATTAATGTAACCTTGTTCCTGTCATAAAATAGCCAATGATACTGTTTAAAATTTACAATAAATAAAAAACCCACATTACCCACATGATCTTAGTAATAGTAATACATCTTGAGACTACTCCTGGAAACAAACCAGAAATACACTCTGAATGGAATCCCAGTCCATTTGATAAAATGTGATGTAGACAGGCACCTAACTACATATTTTTGTGAGGTAACAGGACACCAGAGTAAATCTATTTAGGCACAGGAGCATGTAACTAACTTTCAATCACTTTAACTTGTGATTGAACCTGATATTTTTTGATTAACAATATTAATTATGATATGTACACTCACCAGGGACTTTATTAGGTATCATGCTTGTAAAAAGTTGCCTTCAAATCTTCCTTTGTGACTCACTTTCAACAGAGATGGAATTCTGCATTCCTTGTTTGTAACGAGTAGTTAATAATAATAATAGTAATAGTAATAATACATTCAGCTTATATAGCGCCTTCAAGATACCCAAGGTCGCCTTACAAAAACGGGTGGGGTAAAGATAGGTGGGGTGAACAAGGATGGGTAGCGGCAGATAATCACGCCAGCGTACCCTTATTGTAAGGAAACATATAGAAAAGTAGAACATAGGGAAGGCCAATTAGCACATTAAAATATCACACAACAATTAAGACTAGACAAGCTGACAGTCCGCCCCACTGGGTGTGGGGGTAAAAAACAATTACAAGCCTGGTGGCTAATCTTCATTAATTGCACATTGCACCAGTAAGAGCAGAGTGTGAAGGTTCAATTAGCAGGGCAAAAGCACAGTTTTGCTCAAAATATTGCAATGCACACAACATTATGGGTTCAAAAGAGGACAAATTGTTGGTGCACAGAAAAACTGCATAGGAAGGTGGTAATCATCTGGAAAATGCTGGCTCTGGATTATTGATGAAAAGGTTGGGATTCCCCTTTACCTTACTGGGTCCAGGAACAGTGTATCATGTCACACCTTAGTCTCAACTTTATAAACAAGCTTATTTTCTTTCTTATTTGTGGTAAATTTATGTTTCAAGGCTATGTTAGATTCATATTACATATGTCAGGGCAGGGGAATTTGGTATTGCCAATTTATCATACACATGTGTTTTTGGACTGTGAGAGTAAGCACTAAGAGGGGGAGTGCAAAATTGGAGGGCATAGTCCATGCAGGAAGGTCTGGGTGGCTCCGCCTGGAAATTGAATCCATGACCTTCTTGCTGTGAGGTAGCAGCACTACCCACTCCACTGTGCCACCATGCCACCCTTTCAATATATA
>JAOUQV010000028.1:3796762-3812374 GCA_028565295.1 Aspidoras spilotus | reverse complement strand
AAAGAAACACACTCACCAAAGAACAACATTCTCATATGGATGACACTGAATAGTATAATTAATAATAGCACTATAACTTTATGGCTGACATTGGATTGTGACGCTCAGTCAGCTTATCCATGTCCCATAGAGCTTTTCTGTGTAGAAAACTATTGCAAAGCAATGATGGCATATGACATGACATTACTGTAACTAGACTGAACCATCAATGGATTAGGGACAACTTAGGTTGGCCTACTTCTTTATCAATTGCAGCACACAGACGTAGGGTAACAGGCTCATCAAATTTACATCCATACACAATTCAACCCATGTATTTGGAGCAGCTCCACCAGTTTGCAAAGTAACAAAGTAATTTGATGCTTGCATTTCGGATAAGTCACAAGTAGCCAGCCACTGTGTGACCTTCAGCTGGATGCTTGTTGATGGTTCCTCAGCTCACATTAATACACCCATAGTATCGATCCACAAGTTCATCTGTTGCTGAAATACTGGTACCACACTGCAAGATCTGCAAGATGCACCCTTAATTGTGCATTTATGTAAATATAAAGTCAGAGTGTAGGTCAGTTTATCTTAAATCTTGGTCAGTGCTAATTATGACCCTTGTTCAGCACCTACAATGGGAACATGAGCATCAAATCTAGAGTATGAAGCAATGAGAAAACATGGCCTGGTTCTATGAAACTTTTGCACGTGTGGTGGTGGCAGTGTGATATTCTTGGTGAAATCGTGTGTCGTGGCTTACACAGAGATGTAACACTGGTACACAATGTACATGCAACGTAAAATTATTTAAGTATACGCTTTCATATCAAATGCACCCTGCTGGTGGCTTGGCTTCCAAACGGCCCCAAGCTTTCAGTCTGATCAAGCATAGTTTGTACAGGCAATGTACAGGACAAACAAGTCTGATTCACTCAGGTTCCACCCTGCTATAGTAGATAACATTTTCAAAAATAGGGTTCATCATTACTGAGTGGATATGTGAGTGTAGATTAATTTGGATTGTATAATTTTTTTTTTAATTTCTAGCCAGATGTATTCTAGGGTTGCAGCTGTTGGAAGTATAAATTCGACTTTAGTAATGAAAGTCTTGATTGTTTAATTGGGCAATTAACACTCAGCTGGTGGTAGATCTGTTCTTTCTCCCCTACAAAGGAAGTGCAAACCTACTGGGTCCAAGTAAATAATTTTTTTTATTGTTTAAAAAAAAGGCTAAGGACCTGCAGTTAAGTTGCTTTGTCAAGTTCAGTAAATGAGGAAAAGGTTTTTTTTTTATTTAAACATGTTGAAAAATTAATATGAGATTGTCAGTGGATGGGTTTATATGTAATCCTTTCCCTTTGCATGTTTAAAACTATTTATTTATTATTTGTAAGCATGTAAGTATTATTCCTCGCCCTGATTGAACTAAACTGAACATTCAGTGGATTAGGAACACATGGCATGCGGCGTATAATCACTGATTTGTGGTTATCATATTGGTGGTAATCAGCTCTCATATAATGTTTTGATATGTTTACTGCACTGCAGAAGGCAAGACTTACCAGCTATGGGCAAACTTTGACTGCATATAGAAAATTTGTGACTGAGGTATGCTAGTGTTTGTGTGTTGGTGGCAGCACCAGCTGTACTTGTGAGCTGTTCCTGTACCATTCCTTTACAGTTCATGTACACCATCATGTGTGTACCATGAGTGGAGGAATCATCAAAAAATGTCCAGTCGATGGTTACACAGCAGCTTACCACATATGGTTAAGCCTTGATGAGGGCATTTGATTTAGTTATATTAACTGGATTTACTACTTGCCTTAGAGTTTAGGAAGTTTACTCCTATCATTATTTTTTATTATTACACTAAGTAGATATCTATAGAAATCTGTATGGCATTTATGACCATGATAAGCAAACCAGAAGCATATATGGCAAATAGTGTTAAATAGATTATATAGGGATGAACATTAATAATGACCTTATTTACAATAAAATATTAAATTCTTATAGTGCACACTTGATGAAACTACTCTGAAAAGTCTGCATATTCAACATGTATTAGGATTTAGTTATGTGCTGTGTATTTATTAAGAACATGCCAAGGTCAAACATGGTAAATATGATACCCTGCTGCAGCACCTTTGCTAGTTCCCCTCTTAGTTCAATGATCACCTCTCGGATTCCACACATGTACGGCCACTGTGTAACCTTCAGCTGGATATTTGTTGATGCTTCCTCCACTCTTGGTACACCCATGATACTATGGTATGGGAACAGCCCATAAGTGCAGCTGTTGTTGAAACACTGGCACCACACCTATGGGCTCCATCTATCTGTACTACATATATGCTGAAATTGCTCCATGTTAACATAACCGGTTAATGTTGCAGTCAACACTGTGTATGAGAGAGAATTACGACGTAAACACAAATTGGTGCATTTTATCAGTAATAATGTACCACCTGCCATGTGTTTTTAATCTAGTGATTGTTCAGTGTATAGTAGCTATTTGTATTAAGAGTATTAAGCCAGTGGACCTACATATGTAGATGTTATGGATGAAATACAGAACAAAAATCTAAAACAAAATCTGCATATCTACTGTAGATTGTGAAAAAACCTATAACTGTTATTTAGAGATTTACTACATCAAATGGCATCAGTTTCTATGGAGCTAACCCGCACCCCTTGTTGAGTAATAAATCAGTTCCTGTATCAATGCTTATTTAATGGTAGTTGTTGAATTAAAAATATATGCTTGTTTGTATGTTTACATTATGCATGTTTATAATACAAGAGAGTAAGGGTAAGAAAATACATATCTGAATGACATTTTTCTATAAATGTTAGTTTGCAGATATATTATGCTACATAGTATACAAAGGTATACACCAGATATCATACGAGTTTGGGCGTAAATTGCTCCATGCATTCCCAGCACACTATCCGAGCCTAATACAGTATATTCCATATTTCAACTGGTGCTGAGTCTTGAGTCAATGGTTGGCTCCAGACTAGTAGGTAGTAGTCAAGTATGCCATTTTAGATGCAGCGATACAGTGGTGCTTGGAAGTTTGTGAACCCTTTAGAATTTTCCCACACAGTATTCCTGCATTTCATTAAATTAAAATACCTGTCACACAAGAACTGTATAAAGAGAATACAATCAAATGAATAAAGCACATTAGTAGGTTCAGTCATTTATGTAGTGAAAATTGTCTAATAACACATATCTGTAAGGGATAAAAGTAGTAGGTAAAACAGTAGGTAAAATCCAACTGTTGAAGTCATTTGAAGGTGAATGAGCTGTTGATGCTCTTCAAACGAATTTTGGACTAA
This sequence comes from Aspidoras spilotus, assembly GCA_028565295.1. NCBI lineage: Eukaryota > Metazoa > Chordata > Actinopteri > Siluriformes > Callichthyidae > Aspidoras > Aspidoras spilotus. Next base: position 3,809,038 of record JAOUQV010000028.1, on the reverse strand, counting down.
ACCAATCCACAGAATTGGTGTCGGAAGGAAGGGATAGCCGCAGTATGGCGCCTCTGAAGCAGAGTTACTGGTTTTGCTCAAGGACCCAACAGTGGCAGCATATTGGGCTTGAAACTATGACCTTCTGATCTGTAACTCAGAGCCTTAAAAGCACTGAGCAATTAACTGTCCATTAAGTTTTGATGACTTTTGATTTTGATTACTTTTATTAATGCCGTAGGAAAATTATTCTCTGCATTCAACCCACCCAGAGCAATGCTGCCCCATTGAGGCACACAGGGAGCTGTTAGGTACTTCAGCCATGACTTGCTTAGAGTGGGTAGCACTGCTACCAAAGTGTGCATGCTTTCCCTGTGGCCGAATAGGTGTATCATCAGCTTATCTGTATCCCACTGATTGCATCTGTATAGCCAACCATCACATAGAGATAATAGCATATGACAAAAGATGACTTATCTGAAATTAAGATGTATATTAAAAATATAGAAAATACCAAAGCTTCATAAACTTTAAGCCACCATTGTAAGATTGGGCCACGATTTCAAGCAAGGAATTAAATTACTCTATGACTGCCTGTTAGGTTGCCCTCTAATCATGGGTAAAGGCATATTTATACAAACAAAAACGCACAGCTAGATATCTGAACATACTTTAAATTATTCCTAAACTTTTACTACAGGCAGAGACACAAATAGACTAAGATCACAATAGCACACACACCCATGTCATGCAGCCTGGATAGCTCAGTGGGTAGAGCGAGCTGCTGGTAAAAACCAGGAGCATTAGTACCTGGGGTCAGAATCTGACGGCCTGAAAGAAATTAGCATGCTTGTCTTTTTTCACTATTCCACAGAGCACATCTTTGCAAAATACAGAAGATTCACATATTTTAATGCATTTTACACACTACATTCAGGCAGTGATTTCAAGCAAGGAATTTAACTATTGTGTATCTTCGTGTACAGTTGCCCTTTGAGCATAAGCAAAGGCACATTTTTACAAACACACACACATACACAACTAGCTATATGAGCATTCTATAATACATTCTCAAATCTTTACTACCGGCAGAGACACAGATACACTGAGATCACACCACCAAGACACACGAGCACTCATACACACACCCTTTACACATAGATTTTCTCAAGGGCATCTGTTACACACTGTATGAATAGCAGCTTGTTCATCCTTTAGATACATTACATGGTTACAGATCATACAAAAGTAGAGCAACGGATCCAGTAAGTTTGTGATTTATTAAACAAGTAGTGTTTCACTAAATGTTTCCATATGAACATTTTTGTATCTTAATAAACTATTTATAATATACATTCCATGTTGAAGTTATCAGATGTGAATATTAACATCATAAATATTACTCAAGTTTTTATAAATAATATTAACAAAGGAGACCTTTACTTAAGATTTTAATTCTTTACAGTAAACTACTGAATTATCATTTACATTGGATGGAAATGTACAATTTGGGTTTACATTTTTGAAAGTTTCTGTTCAGATTTTTGTCCCTCATGATGTCATTATTGAGATATCCGGGCATCCTGGGTATCAAATTCGATGCCGTATAAAACATGCTAGTTGTGTTGTATAATGAAATAGAACATTTACGCCAGTGTTTTAGACAGTTGCCCGTGCCTGCTCTTTTTATCAAATATTCCTGAAATATTTGAAGGTTGATTTGTGATAGAAATTTGACTGACAGTGACTAGGATTCTATTATGTCCCAAGTGTACACACAAAATCAGACACGAATAATTCACTCTAGCTTTATATTTGCATATTTCCCACAGCACCAAATAAGTGAAAATGAAGTCTGAGGAAAATAAAGTAATAGTACAGTATTTCAATGCTATCTTAGTTTTAGCAAAATTAGCCCCAGTTTGTTCCAATGTAGTCTGTCTCCTTACTTACTGTATATTATATTGCAAAAGCCATGGTCACCTTATTATTATTATCATTTTTATCAATTCCACAATAATAAAAAAAAGGTAATGTATTTCTCAACATTACTTTTCCAACAAAACGGTATAAGGTTTGAAGGTCTGCTATGAGCACAACAAATTAAATAACTGACCAATTGGTTTTTTGGTGCAAAAACTAATGCAGGTATGGCAGTAAGAGTTTCCAGAAGAACTGTAGCAGATTCTAGAAGATGCTTTATAAAACTTAGAAGATAAATTGCTTCTGCAAATTTTACCATGTAAGAAAGCACGTGTTTGCCTGCAAGATATTTTTGATAGTACAGTAATCAGCTGCTAAGTATTTTGCATGTAGGTCAGAATCTTCTGTAAACTTTTACTATTTTTTGTTATAAATATGAACTGTTTTGTATTGATTTACAGTATATATCCTATATATCTTTAACAAAATGTGTACTTTTCTTTATACACATTACTATATAATAATTAATAAGAAGGTTGGCCGTAGGCAGTTGACAGGCTATTAACCCTGCCTATGTTACTGTTCTGTAATTATATCTCTGATAGTAGTTATTATAGTCATTATTGTTGTTGTGCAAGTAAGAACTTCAGTCTGTAGTTTGAAAAGAACAAGCAGTAGTCTGTTATAAGCTTTGACTTGTACAATAGGAATATTCGTGTATGATATCTAATTGAACAACTGAGGTCTGAAGCATTTGTTGATTACGTTTAGCCAAAACAATGCATATCATGCTACGAATTTGCACTAAAAGATAACTGGATTAGGAATGATTGGCAAATAGCAGGTTTGTCTGAAGACATCAGGGAACATATCCACCATGCGCAAGTTTACATATGCCCGCTTCAGCAGCTATGCCAGTTCGACATGCACGTCTCAGATCAAGCACAACAAACCGGGTGGTGTGTGGCCTTTGCCTGAAAGTTTATTTATGGTTCTTCAAGTCTAACTAAACAGATCAAACTCTGTTTACCCATAACTTGTAAATGTTGTCCCTGTGGTGCAGTGTATACCTTATATGAAAGCCGATTATGATGTTATCATTAATTTGTGCGTTTTATCTGTTATATTGATCACCTGCCTAATATTGATATATAATATATATTGCCTGTTATATTGATCACTCCTAATCCAATAATTGTTCACTATAGTTTGTCACTATTTGCTTTGACAAAGTTTCTTTATTCTTAACCTTTTTAAGTATTAAAAAAACTGCATTTTTCCAGTGTATTGTACTATGTACAATGTAGCAATTTGGACAAGGATGCATGAATCATCTGGTGACTTGCTGCCATATTGCAAGTGTGTTTGCGTGTGTGTTATTTGTGCACACTGCTTTATCACTCTCCTGATTTCATCTTTCCCCTCCCCCTCAGTCTAGCACCTTATCACTCCATCTATCCAAATCTGGTAGAAAAACCTTTTATTAGAATGATAGGCCTAATCGTACACAAAACATAAACTGCCATAGTGGGACAATCAGTTGGTAAAAACAATAGTCAAATGAAAATAGCACTATCGGGCCAAAAAGATTTAGCATCCTTTACTCTAGATTTGGAAATCCTTCATGCCCCCTTGTTCATAAGAAAAATACCACTAAAATATGGCTCATTTAAATGTGCATCTCCCCCCTTTTGTCCATCTGTCTAGTTCCATTCTTTCTCTTCTCCCTTCATGATGTTATGAGGCCCCAATCTACCAGCTGATAGCAGCATTCCCTGGCATAGTGCCAACTGGCAGCGATGCAAGAAAGAGGGAGAGAGAAAGAGAGGGAATGAAAGAAAATTAGTGAGTAATAGAGGGAGGAGTGAAAAGAGAGAAAAGGAGAGGGGGATGGGAGTCTATTGAGATGAAAATATGGAAAGAGAAGAATGAACAACACTGGTGTACTTAAAAAAATGTGATGGAGGTTAGGAGCGTGTGCTACTGATATTTTTGTGAGATAAACTTGTCTGAACTGAAATGTCATTGCATTTATCTCAGACGCACTCAAAACAATCGCATTTACACATTTACCTATATTTACGTATATGCACTCTTTCTCTCGCCATCTGCAAAAATAGAAGCATGCTGTCATCAACACAGAAAAACACAAACTGTCACAAACTGTGACTCACACATACAGAAACACAGATGCACCCACACATGTTCCTCTATTCAGCAGATTTTTTGCCAATTATCAATGAGCTCAATTTCTTTCAGCATTTCTCTTAGTAAGTCTGGACATGTTCTTAATGAGATCATATTTTATGTCCTGTTTTCCGTGCCTGTTCTCATAAATGAAGCTGTCTATGCAGTTGTGATTGTGACGTCATTTTTTCGTTACCCGGGTTGTGGAAGTTGCTAATGGATAATGATTTCTTTCATATTCAACAACTAATACACACGTGTATATATATATATATATATATATATATATATATATATATATATACATGTGTGTGTGTGTGAGAGTGCAGGAAGGGTGTGTGGGGAAATCAAAACATCTCGCGCCCATCCTGTTTAGGATAGTTTTGTTCTGCTGTAGCCTTAGCTTTTATGCACTATTTGCATACAATTTCGACAACACACACTATCATTATATAATTATTATATTACATTTAATACAAATTAAATTAATATATTGTATTAATGGTACTATGGGATAATCAAATTAAAAATGTCAATGTAGTACGTGTTTACTCTTGAATCTTGAACTGAACATTGCATCAAAATCTTATTTCTGTTCTGTAGGTGGAGCCATTTAATGAAGCAAATGATGGAATACACACACTACTAGTGAGTACAAACTCTTATACATAAGAGAAGCATGATTGTAGTTTGTGCATGCCACTTTTTTCACTTTTTTTCATCTGACATCTGTCTCTCTCTGTCTGACACAGGGTATGGATTCTCCAAGAGAATCTGTGATTGCCCTCTCCTCTGAAGTACCCCTGTCCCCTCCCTCTATGCCATCACTAGATGACAGCCCTCAAACCTTACCCCAAAGCCCTCACTCTGCCCAATCTAGCCCGCTTACGGATCCATATATACAACTGTCACCTTTTGCTGAGGCCAGCCAGCCAGATGACGAGGAGGATGAGCAGCTGTCAGGTCCACAATCTCCCACTACATTTAATGCAATGTTTCCAGAAGAAGAGCAGTTGTGTACACCCTCTTCAGAATGCAGTCCTTCTGCCACTCCGCTTGCACTGCCACCTGGATTTGGAGCACTGGAGCAGGTTCTTTCATCTGGGCAAAATGCTACCTGCAATGATGAATTGGACTTGCAGCTTTTCAACAACGAATGTGTGGCTTCCCAAGGAGGTTCTACCAGTGGCCCCGCACTCCGGTTCCCTTGCCATGTTTGTGGGAAGAAGTTCCGCTTTCAGAGCATTCTCTCCCTGCATGCCCGAGCTCATAGTTTAGACAGGGACCGCAAATCCGCTGCACTGTACAAAACTGCACATGTTAAACATGAGAAAAACAATGTGAATGATACCCATATCCAAAAACAGGGGAAGCTCAACCCAACTTTACTATATAAGTCATTTAGCCAAAATCAGAGAGAACAGACTGCACCAGAAGAGCTATGTAAAACACTCAATAGTCCTCAGTTTGAAATGGATGAAATCACACCACTGACTCCACCTCTAACAGAAGAAGCAACAGGCTCTTCAACATTTTCTCCCTTAGGGTCTGGTCTCATGGAAGAGACCATCCTTCCATTAGCAACTCTTGCCTTCCGCTGCCATGCATGTAAGGGTAAGTTTCGTACAGCTTCTGAGCTAGCTCGTCATGTGCGGATCCTCCATAACCCATACAAGTGTACATTGTGTCCCTTCTCAGCAAATAAGGAGGAACGCCTAGCTGTTCACCTACAGGAAAGCCACCCACCCGAAGAGCGGGTGCCTCATTGTGTCTTCCCTTCTGGCCCAGTTGTAATGCAACCAAAAACACATTCATCACAAGCACCTTCTGTTCCAGCTTTCCGTTGTGAGACTTGTGGTCAGCGATTTACTCAGTCCTGGTTCCTGAAGGGTCATATGCGCAAACATAAGGCCTCTCTTGATCACAAGTGCCAGGTGTGTGGCCGTGGTTTTAAAGAGCCCTGGTTTCTTAAGAACCATATGAAAGTGCACCTCAATAAACTGGGCCTGAAGTCAGGTCTAGGAGATCTAGGACCTTCAGGGTCTGAACATTCCAAAGGTCCAGCTGGAAACCATGCTTTAGGGGCTCTCTATTCTAATGTGCTCTTGGCACACAGTGTTGCAGGAGGAAGTGCAAAGACAAGAAATCCATTGGAGAGGTCAGAATTTAATGATGGATCAAGTAAATCTTCAGTATGGGGTTACCTAAGGTTGCCAAATGACAGTAGTGGTGCTAGCTGCATGGAACGTCTTCAAGCAGTGGCACAGGTGGCAGAGATAGGAAATGGTCAAGAGAAAGGCGGAACAGAAACATTGGACGGTCGAGAGCAGGCAGCTATGTGGGAACTGGTTGCACATAGACTGGCAGCAGTGCAGCAGAGCCAGAAGCAGCAGCAATCCCACGCAGAGCACCATTACCTTTCTTCACAGAGCACTGGTGGGGGCTTTGAACAGACGCAAGCTCACTTAGGTGGCCTTGGTTTCAAAAAAGATGTGGAACGTGCCAGGGCTCCTTGGGAGTGTCCTGATTGTGGCAAACATTTTCAGACTCTTCAGCAGGTAGTGGCTCATGCTCGTGTTCATTCTCAGAGACTGCGGAGGCATCAAAGTGTACATAGGATTGTTAGAAAAGAAGAGGACGGCGTACAAAAAACTGCTGTACTTAAATCAGGGGAAGGACGGGGATATAGCAATGAAGACAGACAAGAATCTCAACAGCTCAGATCAGAAGTGGTGGCACCTAATATGTTCCATTATTCTATGGCACATCTGTCTGGTAAGGAAAATCTTTCAAAATAGGTAAAGGTCTCTACTATTACTACTGTATGATTAAGGATCTTTTCCATAACATTGTTTGTATATTTTTTTTATATTATAATTAAATCTAGGACATTAAATCTTTTTATTCTTACCCTAACAGATAATGGTCTGAAAGGATCATCAATTGGACTTTCAAGAGAGCGGGTGCGAGGTACAGGAATAAAGGATTGCCCCTACTGTGGTAAATCATTCCGCTCCTCCCATCACCTTAAAGTACACCTACGTGTACACACAGGTAAGTCTATTCCTTTAGTCATATTCTCACTTTTCTTTCCGAGGTACCACCCCAGCAACCATTTAAACACTTATATTTACAAAGAAATGCACTGTCAAAAATGATGAGTGCCCATCTGTTTTTAATCAGCAAAACATTTTTGTAATGAACTGTAATTTAAAGAATCATCTTTTTCAGGTGAGAGACCATACAAATGTCCCCACTGTGACTATGCTGGCACACAGTCCGGCTCACTTAAGTACCATCTACAGCGACACCATCGTGAGAGAAATGCAATGGCAAACTCTCCTAGCTCCTCATCTTCAAGCCTCCCTCCATCACTTACTGGCTCTCCACGAGAGAAACAGCATCGACCCTTGACTGTTAACCATGGCTCTTTCCCCACATTCAGACACAGCCAGACATTGGCCCCTGGATCCACAGAACAGAAAGAGAGTCATCTGAAGTCTAGGGAAGCTCAAAAGGAAAGGAATTTGGATAGTCAGTATAATTTGTTGTCTGGAATGATGCAAGACCTGTACCCTGTAGGAGTAAAAGAGGGACTGAATGATGAGACACCTCCTCCAAAAATAACCAAAATATCCAGACGTAAGCCACTTGTCACAAGTCGTATGGTGCCAGTTAATGGATATCAGGGCAGCATTAACTCTAGCGCTTACCAAGATTGTGGACCCCTTGACCTCTCTCGCCGCCCTGTGTCCAGTGTAGGTGCAATGGAGCAAATTGGCGGAGGAGTAAGCAGCTCTTACAATCCATCTGCAGGAACAAAAGAAGAAACTGGAGACACTCTAAATCAGTGTGTGTTTTGCCCATTTCGAACATCATCTTCGGAGCTGATGGCCATGCATCTTCAGGTCAACCATACCAGCAAGTCTCGCCGTAAGAGGGGAAAACTTGTAACAAGTGACAAAAACTCTTCCAGGCTGACACTCTATGGGATGAACCATGACCCTTTGGCACTGTGGAAGTTTCTGAGTGAAGGAGATGAAATCATGGCCATGGATGACTGGATTAAATACAGGTCAAGTACTGAAAATGGGGTTAAATTAGAAGACGGGGACATACAAATGGAACCTGTGAACCATGCAAATAAACTTGAATGTGATAAATTGGAAAACCTAGATGATTATAAAACAAAAGGAATTAATGGTGTCCTGGAAACAAATAGCAACCTTGAAGACAATTCGCATCAACAAGTTATGACAAATGATCTGTTAGACAAGATGATGCAGGAGGAGTTTCCAGAGGACTAGGGAATGCTAGTGAAGAAGTAGGCAATTTAAAATGCCCCATAGGAACAGAGAGCTAGAATCAAGGATCTGTTGGCAAAATTAGACACAGAAAACTAAAATGAGGCTGCTCATGCTCTTTCCAACACAAGGACATCATGTCCTAGTTTCATACACCGTTACAGAATTGCACACATACATATCTATCCAGTATTCTATGCTAGTCTTAGCCTTCAGGAGTCCCGAGGCCTTCTTGACTGCTGTTTTTTAATATACATATATCTATTTTTTTCATTATTTTTGTCATTTAAGGTAATTGCCAAGTTGCCAAGTATTTCTTTCTACTGTGAGACATTCACATTTCAAAAGAATTAAGCAATGGTAATCAATAGAACATGAGATATAAAAAAAGATTGATTCAACTGAAAAGTAATGGGATATTTTTGTACTACTCTAATGTCTTGTGTTACATGTAAAAAAGACTGGATTAACAGAAGCCGTATCTAGCCTACAACATTCACCTTTACTGGTACACAATTTTACATTTTGGCAATGATTGCACCATGGACTATATGGATGGTGTAATTTCTTACCCTACATTGACAAGGCTATTTGTACAGTATGGTGTGATGACTATGTGGTACTAATGACCATTTTTAACAATACACAATAGAGTAAATGCTATGCTACCCAACATACAGTATAATCGGTCAGCTAGGTTTAGCAGATTTTAGTAACCCCCCAATTCAGTTACTGTTCATTCTATCTATTTATTTTAGGGGAATCCTACAACACAGGTAATTCTATTTCGTATATACAGTATATAAGGATTTATGCTTAAGAAGTTTAGGGTAAACCTGTTCTGGAACATTGTGGAGGCACTATTTCTGTGGCCTGTTTATTTCATGTTTGCAAAGGATTAAAGCATTTGACTTGAATCATGGCAACAGAAGGCCAACTGACAGATAAAAAATGTAGTGTTTACAACTGAAATAGCCCTATGATTTTTAATGTAACCCGATCATTATAAATGAGGTCTGGTTTTCATACACAGCATAGAGTGAAACATTTAAATCATGTAAATCACCCGAAATAGATAGAGACGAGGAAGACGTAGATCCCGAAGCATCAGGGCAAATCCAGCAAAACAATTAATAATAATAATCATAACAATAACTATGGCATCTTTAAGATCAATAGTTTTTTAAAGAAAAATAAAATAAAATTACTAACACATGATAGACATCACATCACAAATGTGTAGTTTTTATAAAGATTAAAAAAAGGAAAACTTTCTTTTATTTTATTTAAAGAAGATTTCTTAAAGAATTACAAGTGATATTTGTGTCAGTAATAATAATGGTTGTGGTATGTCTTGAAATGTCTTAAAAACACTGTGCAAAGTTCATTGTTTTCCCAAAGTAGATTTTAATTTGCCTTTGATTACAGACCAAACATTTTGTTTAGATGTGTTTGTTCCTATTAAGTCCGTTTTATTTAAAGTAATGCTGCAGAATCATATCTCTGTTTTACTATAATGTGGTCAAGCAATCAATCAATCAATCAGTTAATCAAAAATTGTTGATAAAATCAACGTATCGATTAATAATCTAATCAGGCATGCAATCAAATATTTAGTTTTCAGCACTAAAGTGTTGGCATCATTGTGTATTTGATAACTTATTTATTAATTATTGCTAAAAAAGGTGTGTCAAAGACATATATTATAATGTTTCTTCTCAGTTTGACTGATGAACTACTCTATAAGAGACTGACTCTCTGCTTTCTAGAGTGTTCATGCTTATGGCATTATCACACATTACTACCCCCAAATGAAAATGTGTGATTAAAAAAGCTGTACTTTTCTCCTGCCTCTTGTGCCACGGACTAATAGAGATGGGTACTGATTGTTAACTGCTGGCCTTACTATATTATACCATACGTAAATGTGCATGTGTTGTTTTGTGTGTAGAGCACCTTATGAGTTTTATAGCCCCTGACGTGGTGGTCGTTAAAGATTACACTCCAAGCCACTGTGCCTTCTGTCCTGCACACTTCCTGAAGTACTTTGTATTCTCACCAAAACCACCTCTTTCCACTTGTTCATGTGTTAAAAATAATGGCACTTCTAAAGTCTTATCATTCTGTCTAAAAGGATTTCTGCAGGGTATTAAAAAGCATTAATTGGATTTTGCAAAAAGTAAGGCCTTAAATGGCATTAAAATTAGATTTAATTACAACAAACATTAAACATTTTATATAGTTAAAATAAAAACAATTTACCAGCACCACCCTTAAGCATCTAATAAGGGTTATTATTGAGTTATATGTGGCATCATTTTCTGATTTGCATAGCTATTGTATAAATCTTTTACATGTGGAAAAGACAAAACCAGCTACATAATAAATTTCAGACTTGCTCAGACTCCAAGAAGGAACTGAATCCTGCAGTTAACAATATTGGACCATTTTTGCTTATATTTGTTAAAAATAAAGACATCCTTGTCACTGGTTTTGTTCATGAATGTTTATGGCATTAAAAAATGTTAAAATGCCATTAAAATCATTACATAGGTCTTACAGATACCTGCGGAAACCCTGTCTAATTCTCTCTCTCTCTCTTTCTCTTTCTCTCTCTCTCTCTCTCTCTCTCTCTCTCTCTCACTCACTCGCGTGTAACAATTTCTCTCTCAACTGCTTTTCTTTTCCAACAAACACCACTGGAAGGTGACATCCTGTTTAGCATTGTGGCCTTTTTTTAGATGTTATTTTATTTTTTGTGCTGTTTGTTTGCCAATGAGATGAGATACATCTCTTCTTATACTGTAATTAATGTTTATTTGTTTTTTTTAGTAATTCAAAAAAGAAAACTGTGTTTTGATGTACAGATAGATTAAGTGATGTGTTTCTAATGAGAGCTCCAACCACAGCACCAACTCTATATCTCTCTTACCTGTAAAGACTGTGTGAATACTTATTTTATGTCTGTAGGCAATATGGCGCACAGAGAATCATTTCTTGGCATGCTTAATGCTATGACTAATAATGACTCTAATGCATTAGCATGACTGATAATATATGTAAATATACAACATTCAAAATAAGGATGTGCATTCTTACTTGTGCTTACAAATTTATGTGTCAGTCATCAAATAATTAGAATATGTCATGATGCCTCCAGTGACTTCTAAAAATCCAGAAATTGCACAATCTGCAGAAGGGGAGAGTTGGAGTGAAGGTCTGGGTTTGAGCTCTTAAGTAGTTGACTGCTAATGCAGTAAAGGGGAAACTGGTCTAAAATACTGTAGTAGTGACTAATATTAAAATGTGGACAGAAAAAAAAACAGTAGAGAGATTCAATAAAATATAAGAAAATGTATATACCTGGTGTCAGTATGTTTGTGTGTCACTGTTAAATATATAAATTAAATATATTTTAATTACATATTACCCAACATTAAATGTAAACATTATTATATCTATATATATATATATATATATCTAATATATATGAATACATTTATATATATATATATATATATATATATATATATATATATTCATGTTGAAAAATTCACAATTGCACATTGCTGGAATAAGCCAGGAGCGTTAGTAGCAAGAATTCGACTCAGCAAGGCTGCAGCAGCTGAAAAGAGATTCGGATGCTTCCTACAAGCAGTAAGTAAAGCCAAAAAGTAATAACAGCATTTTAAGAAAAGTTTGGACATTTTCTACAAACGCAATAAATAATAAAATCTTTTACTTGATAAATCGATGCAATGTTATTTAACTGATAAATGCAGAAAGAAAACTTCCCCATGTGCAAAATACAAAACTTGTTATATTATAAAATATGGACAAAAGTTAACAATGCTGTATCATTTGTGCTGATGTTAAATAAGCA
>JAOUQV010000028.1:3761002-3773223 GCA_028565295.1 Aspidoras spilotus | reverse complement strand
GGTGCTACTGTCTTAACCAGCTCATCTTTTGACACATTTCTCACCCTACCTTGGCACATTTAATCTTCTCTACTAAACTAGTTACCGGAAACTCTAGTGTTCTTCTTCCAAACCATGATACACTACTTAAGCACTTTGGCACTCCCAGGTTGTTTGTTATTCTTTCTAAATTCTGCACCTCACAAATTGGAACAACATATGATGTCAGTGGAGACCTTACATGCGGAAGTAACCCATACTGCAGACGCCACAATTTTAATTTAACTGGCAGACCTATTAATTGCCTAAACCATTTCCTTTCTCAACCCTAAAACTTGCTTTTTGTCCCTCGGTGCTGCATTATACATTTGCCTAAACTCTTAACTGGTTTCACCATGATCGAAGGTCTTCCTCCACCAAGAACTGTTTCTTTTCAATTTAAACACTTCTAGACTAACTAGGTTCGACCCTCATCTTTGCTAAACTGAGATTATCATCTAGTTTCATGGTAGCATGGTACATGGGAGCATAGATGTTAGTATCATATGTGTTATATCATCCATTTCAAGTAATATGCAATAGTTTGTGAAACCACACTAATGAAAATCTTATCCTCCACATTATTCAAGTCTATTTAATAAAATTTCTCAATGGCCTTGGACTCCTTTTCTTTTGGTATCTATAGAGCATATATATCATAGTTTTATATTGTAGTGCATTGTAATGCAATGGCTCATTGTAAACATCAATAATAATCATTAAAATATTTCAGAAATGAAGTTGTACATTGGGTAGTTAAACAAATAGTAAAATATTGTGGCAGCTTGGGCTTTCTTGTGATTCTTGAACTTCCTCACACAAACATGTTAGGCTTGTGCCAAAGTGATGAGTGTGAATGTGAGTGTGCATGGTGATGTGATGAATGAGCAATAGATTTAGGTCTGTTCCTATTTTGAAGTCACAGGAGCAGGGCACGAGCACAGAAAGCAGCGCATAGAAGTCTTCCTAGGTCTGCAAAGAAACGGACAAGGAGCGCTCCAGGGATGAGAATGCGGAAACACTAACCAGCCGTCCCTGCGTAGAGTCTGTGAGTCGGTATTGCGCGCGCGAGGAAGCGAGGTACGGAAACGGGCGGGTGTGCCAAGCTTGCGGTAGAGAGCATGTTATTAATGCATAAACAAGAAATATTTGATCTCATAGCATTTTTCTACGCCATCAGTTGGTCACCCCGAAGATTGTAACGTACTTAGACTTGTTTATATGCTACAAACACGTTATGTTCAAATATGTTCAATTAAATGATTCTTTATTTTAAATCACGTTGTTAGCGTCTTTATTCTGGGTTCCTTCTTCTAATCACATAAAACAGACGAGCTCCGTGACAGCAGCATAATAACTGTTAAACTAATAAACAACAAACAAATGATCTTTCCACGTATTCATTAATAACTGAACTGTATCACATGCACACACAAACTTCCTGTAATGTTTACCATTCCTCAAATTCCTTACTTTCAGGGACTCAATATATATGGACACTCTATAGACTAAATTGTTGTTTACATGCTGCACTTAATAAATAAATAAATGAATAGGAAAGAAATAACTGATATGTTAATTTTTATGAATTGATTTTCATGACATGCAGGTACTGTAATATTAGTCGAACTAAAGTTGAGATGATTTAAGTAAAAATATAAAAAATTAAATAAAACAGGCTTTTATAACTTCCCACTTTCCTCTTTATTGTCCATCTAGATTTAAACAATATAACAGACCCTTCAGTGTAGACTTATTCTATCGAGAAGAAACATGGAATCAAAACCCTAATATAATTAATATGTTCCTAATATGTTTATATCAGCCCAGTTTTCATCTCAGCAAATTCTGACATTTTTCCCTTTCTTTAAATGGATTATTGATTAACGTCACTTTCAGCCTCAAAGACGAGATAACGTTTACATCATACATAAGAATAAATTCAAACATCATGTTATATCCATACACAAGGTTATATCCATATACATAAGGTTGTACATCTCATTAGAATTACAAATAAAATATATACAAATTATATGTTCACTTTTAATTCAAATGCATCACATATACTTGAAGACAAGTATATTGTCTTAAAATTTTATTAAAACCACACATTCAACATCAGCAGCAGCAGTAGTACAACGAAATTCAAGCTGTGTGTATATTGGAAGATTACACAAAGTAACATGAAATGGTTCTCTGTTAGACCATTTCATACATTGGAAGCATAAAGAGTTTCAGAAATCAGGAAAACCCTTTTTCATGATGTAAGTGCTTTGTTCAAAACCAATTAAGTGAAAGAGAACACCTTTTGTATATACTGTATGCAATTGTGTGTGTGTGTGTGCGTGTTTGTACTGCCAGCAGTGCAAAGTGCTGTTATGTGGGGGTGGAGTGAGAAAGAGCAAGAAAGTGTTAGAGAGATAGAATGAAAGGGAGAAGGGGAGGAGAGTTATGTTTCTAATAATAATCCTAGGGAGAAAGATAGAACACAGTGATTGAGGTACAGAACATTGAGAGAGAGAGAGAGAGAGAGAGAGAGAGGGTCAGAAATTGCAAGCAGTGGGAATTGGGGTGAAGGGGTACAGGAGAAAAAGCAGTTGGTTTAGAACTAAAACATATTAAAAATCCGATTGATTTACACAATATACAGTACAATAGACTAAAATACTACTAGATGTTGGCAGGCTGTCATGTAAGGAGTTGATCTGTCCACTCCCCAGTGGGTTACGTTTACCAGCTATTGTGTAAACTTTAAGAGCAAATTTGACAGCGGACAGATAATTGGAGCCTAGAGGTGTGGTGCCAGTGTTATAGCAACAGCTGCACTTGAAATGTGCTCCTGTACCACTAGGTCATGAAGGGAACCATAAACAAACATCCAACTGGAGGTCACACTGTGGCCCGATTAAAGTATGAAGGATGTTATCCACCTTATGGCGACTGTTTCCCGTCAACTATATAGAATACATTCACTGTCCAGTCAAGTCATGAAAATATAAACCTGCTTTTTGTAGTTTTTTAGTAGTTTTCATTTTATAGAAAGCATTTCAATCTCTACAGAAATGAAGTGAAGAAAAGGAAGTTTGGTGAACGCTGTATATTTTTAGTCCTCATAGAAAATCATGACTCATCGATCAACAGAAAGAGAAAACCTTTGTGTCATGATGAATCATTGAAAGGAATCATTTTACAGGATTGCAGCACTGCTGATGCAGCAACACAACTTGCTGAAATCACCCCCTAGAGGCAGGAGTTGAGAAACTAAAATAAAAAATACTATTATTATGCATTCTTGGGTCTACAGTATTATCCCTTATATACAATATTTAGCCTTTTTTAAAAATATCAGGATCTAGATGTTCAGAGTTCAGATAATGATATATAGAGATGAGTTTAAGCTGTAATTACATCCTGAAATAGATCAGTGGTTTCTGAGACACTCATACAAGGCACCTGGCATCAACAAGCAAGCTCCTGTTAAGTCACAGAGATCATAATTTCCCCTATTCTGCTTGATGTGAACATTAACTGATGCTATAAATCTGTATTTGCACACTTTAAGATCTTTGCTTCTGCACATGTTTGTTATAGATCAAAAAGGATATAGATTTCTAATCATTATATTTCCAAGCAAAAATTACACTTAGAGAGAAACAGGGTTGGTACTAGGCCAAAATTAGTCTAGAGCTGGTGAAGGGCACATGTAAAGACAAATCAGTGCAGTATATAAGCATTCAAAAAGTTTAGTTAATTTAAGGAAAGCAAAATATATTGAGAATTAATAAAGCAAGACTTTGCACAATGACTCTGACTTTTTGGAAGAGGAAGAGGCAGAATGTAGAGAAGAGGAACAGAAACAGGCAGCAGAAACAGTAATTAGATAGACAGGCAGAGAGGTACTTGGTGCGAGACAAGTAAAAGACAGCAAGGAAACTTGGTGGTGGACCAAGGAAGTGCAGGACATTATTCAGAGGAAGAGGTTAACGAAAAAGAAATGAGAAAGGGAGAGGACTGAAGAGAATTAGCAGGCGTATAAAGAGAAGCAGCATAGGGCAAAGAGGGAGACCAAGCAAAAGGCCTACGATGAGTTGTACAAGGAGGTACAAAGTGTGGCAAGGAAGAAGTAAGGAAAACTTTAAAAACAATGAAGTAGGGAAAAGCAGTTGGACTTGATGATGCATCGGTAGAGGCATGAAAACGTATAGGAGAGAGGGGAGTAGTGTTTTTGACTAGATTATTCAATGAGATTTTTGATAGTAAAATGATGCCTGAGGAATGAAGGAAAAGAGTACTGTACTGATTTATAAGAGCATGGGTGATGTGCAGAGTTGCAGCAATAACAGGGGCATAAATTTAATAAACAACACCATTTAAGAGAGAGTTGTGGAAGCTAGGTTTAGACAATCAGTGACAGTTTGTGAGCAGCAGTATCGTTTCATGCCAAGAAAGAGCACCACATGTGATTTTTGCTTTGAGAATGCTGAAGGAGAAGTATAGCGAAGGTAATAAAGAGCTACACTGTGTCTTTGTGGATTTACAAAAAGCTTATGATAGGTTGCAGGAACTGGTGGTATTGTATGAGGAAGTCCAGAGTGGACTAGTGTTAGATTAGTGCAGGACAGAACAGAATAACAGTAGTGAGAATTGCTGTAGAGTGACATATAGCTTCAAGGTAAAGGCGGGACTGCATCAGTAATTGGCTCTGAGCCATTTCTTGTTTGCTCTGGTGATGGACAGACTTATAGATAAGGTCAGACAAAAATCATCATGGGTATATTGTGACCTGTAGTGAGAGCAGGGAACAGCTAGAAGATAACTTAGAGAGGTGAAGGTATGCTCTGGAAATAAAGGGAATAAAAGTATATGCTACAGTAAATTATATTCTTTTATTATGATTTTTTTATTCAAAGTAAGATTAGGGAAGTGGCAACAGATGTAGATGGCAGTGGGACTATATATCCCTGAGGCCAAAGGGGTAATTATGGGTAAACGGGCACACCTGGTCTAACTCATTTTAAGCAGGGTTAGAGCTAAACTCACAGTTTGTGTCTCACAGTTTGTTCATATTTCTCATTGTCAGGGATGAAGGTACACTGAGCCGAATTGCGGGGTTTTTAACAGAGTAATCTGAGGCAGGGAAAAATAGAATTTGTGGTGCAGCTTCACCTTAAAATTGTCTTGCTCCATTTATTCCCTCTTCTGTCCAAATCTTCACCATTTTCTCTCCGGGGAGCGTAGTGTTGTTTCCTGGATGCAGGCCGCTCCGATAATCATTCTGATTCACCGGTGTGTGGCATTTTATTTCTTTAATATTTAACTATTTTCAGTCATTCATTTTCTCTGTTTCTCATTTACCTATTTTCCTCCTTTTTTTAACCCATGGCGCAATCGGATAAGACGCCGGCTTTTGTTGTGCATCTGCAATCAGTACCCCGCTTTTTCTTTCTGAATTTATTTCTCTCTTTTGTTTCAAATTTAAACACATGCTTTATAAATGTGTTCTGTTTCCTTTGTTTGTCTGTGTACAGGAGGATCTAGGTTTGTGCCCAGCACTTGCCTCAGCAAGGCTTTCACTTTACTTGTTTTTTTTCCCCTCAAATAACTATTCTCTAGTGTCTTGCATTGGTCTACCAAAACGCCTCCCATAACAGAAATATCTCATTTTGCACCATGTTTGGTTTAACACCAGTTGTAGACGTGACATGTTCCACAGCTTTTTGACTCATTTAAAAAGCCACCTCAAGCTTAAAAAACCTTTAATTACCAAATATTATATCGATATTTAGCTTTTGCAGAAATATAAATAATGGAAACACGTCTAATGGCATTGCTAAATCTCAAAGATAGCAAGACAAAGGCATGATCAAGCGCAATAAAAATGTATTCTATTGTAATGAACAACAGTAAAACACGAATGTGTGCAAACACTAACATTACAAATTTGAATTGTTGTTTCTTGCGGTGGTACATGCATGTCTCATTTAGCTCACTGTTTATTTGATGGAGCATGATAAATATACATTTATTTTGGGATCATTTTGTGAAATTGTTTAAAAACTATTGAGATTATACAATTATAGAAATAGAAATTTACAAAAATTCAGAATAATTTTGAATTGCAATTGTTAGATTTGAAGCATGTTGAATTGATGGAGGATGATGAAATACAACTAATTTATGATCAGTTAGCTCAATACTTTGATTTCCATATAAATTATACTGTTTTGAATAGAAATAAAATGTAGTCAAATTAAGTAACATCTTAAATTGAAATTTTAGTAATTGTTGATTGTGTAATTGGTGGCGCATGAGAAAATATAACTGATTTGGGACCTATTTGTACAGGTGATTAAAAGCTGTTGAAATTACAAAATAACAAATAGAAATAAAAATGTACTAAAATTTGTTAAATAAAGAAGAAACTTGATGTAATACAACTGATTTGGTAACAGTTTGTTCGAGTGTTTGAAAGCTATTAATGTTTTCTGTGTTTTGGCATTTTTGTATGTAGAAGTCTAAAGCATAAACTCAAACTGCTGTACAGTAATTATGTACGTTTTACTGAGTGACTTGGAGAATCTTTCATAGATCTTCCGGAGACTTTGACTGTAACACCTGCATCACATTTTCATGCAAAAACCCAGCAGCCTTCATTATAATTTTTTTTCTAATAAAGTGGTGTGTTATGTAATATACTGTTAGAAATGTACCATGTGGAACTATCATTTTATACTAAATAATATATAGTGCTTTTGTCATAGTACTATACAAATATCACCACCAACAGCTTAGCTATACAAACACAGCCTCTACAACACATATTATGCCACACCCAAAAAAAGCAGGAAAGCACTCCCTTAAACATTTACCACTTATGTGTTTACTCTGTGAGAAAAGTGGAGAAACAAGTTCCAACCCTGTCCGACAAGGACATATAAAGCCGGAACCAACTAAAGAGAAGCAAAGAATTAAGAAAGCACAACAAGACGACATATCACCATGCAGAGTAAGTCAAGATTGATTTTCTACGTTTTCTAGTAGATATGGGTATTTTTTTAGTTCAAATTGTAAAATATGTCATTGTGTAAGGGGTATATGGCTGCGGTTAGCTAGTGCCAGAGAGACGAATAATTTAATGGAACAACGGAATGAACATGGATTTTAAAGAATCCACTCCATTAAGTTAAATTTCTTTCTATGCTTTGTATGAAATACTCACAGATATAGCTGTATCTTCTGTTTTATTACCACACTCGATATTTCTTAGACATATTTTCACTTTGGTGCTGAGCTCTGTCCTGAGCTGCTGCATTCCTAACATAACACTATGAGTGTTATAATGTTTTAAATATCAAGCTTGTTTTATATGGCCCTTTTTATTAATGATTATCGTGTTTTATAGATCTGTCATGTGAAAGTGAATCATAAGCAGGAAGTATTAAAGGATATATAGTATATCATGTTTTGAATGATATCAGATCATATAACTTTATCCATAGTACAGTGTGAGCATAAAATACCTCCTCATGTTGGACAACCAGGACCAACAATTATCCTATCCAGTCAGATTTAGCATCTATCTCTATGATATCAATAAAACTGCGACCATGTTAAAAATCTGATGTCTGTGACTACCCGATGTGAACTGGGAAGAAATGTTGAATGTTTACAGTTAGGATTTGGGTTAAGTTTTAGCACACCACAAAAATATTCAGCACACTATTTTGATTGTGAAGACGTGTAGTTACATTTGGTTTCCAGTGATGTGATGATATAGTGACTCTAAATCTGATTTATTGTAGTTCCAGAACCAAGAGAAACCAGTGGAAATAAGATAGTGTCCTAATTCTCAATATTTCTATTAATAAATAATTGTCATATCAAATAATAGCCCATGAAACCTTGTGAGTTTAGGCAAATGTGAGTTAATCTTTCAATAAATATACATTCTATGACTGATTTGTGCTCATAATGTACTTTTCTATACGTAGACCATAATCATTGGTGCTAGTACCTTTAGGTACTCATATTTCCTCCTACAGTCCAGTTTAATATATGATACTCTATGAAGACTGCATGCTCTCAGTGAGTCTATGTGGGTTTCTTCTAGGTACTCATATTTCCTCCTACAGTCCAAATACCTGCATTCGGCTACTTTTTTTATTGCTTTAAGTGTGTGTTTCTGCCCTGTGCTGCTGGCTGTGCACTTGACCAGTATTATGTGTGAATATAAAGGACCTAAAGTAATTATACTTGTATTTTAAAATAAATTTAATCAAAACTTGACAGTCATTATGTGAAAAAAAAGAAAAAAAGTTGTGAAAGTATATCAAAACTTATTTGAGAACTAAATATTAAACAAAAAAGCAGAATTCATCCCCAAAAACCTTTGATGTATTTTTGCAGACTGCCTCACATGTTTTAGCATGTGCATTGGAAATTACAAATAAATTGTATCTCTTGCTCTCCTAGGTCCAGTGTCTAAAGGCCGCACTCTGTCAGAGGAGCAGTTCTCATGCTCTATTTGTCTAGAAGTGTTTGTGGAACCAGTTTCAACACCTTGTGGACATAGCTTTTGCAAGGCATGCCTGCAAGGCTACTGGAACCACAGCAACAAAATAGTCTGTCCCATGTGCAAGAAGAGCTTCTCTAAAAAGCCAGAGCTATGCGTAAACCGTGTTCTTGCTGAAATCTCTGAGCAGTTCCAGGGCCTTTCTGTTGCTCAAGTGGGGGGTGCTGAAGGTGTGATCTCATCTGAAAAAAAAGATGAGGACAGCGGCGAGTTTGCCAAACCTGGTGATGTTCCCTGCGATGCTTGCATTGGGAGAAAGATGAAGGCTATGAAGTCTTGTCTGAGCTGCCCTGGGTCCTTCTGTGAAGCCCACCTGAGGCATCACAAGAAAGTTAAAGCCATGGCTAAGCATAAGCTGGTGGAACCTATTCACTTCCTGCAGGAGAAGGTGTGTAAAAAGCACGGACGTCTTTTGGATGCATACTGCCGCAAGGACCATGTGTGTGTGTGCCGTGAGTGTGCGGAGGTTGCACATAAAAATCACAATATAATCTCAATTGAGCGTGAATATAAGAAAGTATCGGTAAGTGGGTGGATTGATTCTGGTAATTTTGTACTTTTTATACAAGACTAGATTTCTGTACCATTTTAATGCCCCTCTTTTTATTCTATAATCACTGAAAAGATACAATGCTGTAAAAGTTATTACAATTGCATTTGCTTTAGAGTCATCTAGGGACGAGACGATCGGAGCTGAAACATCTGATTAAAGAGAGAGTCAAGAAACTCGAAGAGGTCAAGCAATCTATTGCAGTTATCAAAGTGAGTACCATGAAATGTCATCAAAATGAACAAAAGAATAAAGCCATGTTATGACTATATGTTGAATCACTACACCTTGATACTCTTGATTTTTTAAGCCTGCAAAACCCAGATTTGGTTAGTCTTGGCAAATTATATTTTGTTCTCATTATCATACTTTACTTGTACGATAAGTACATATGTACTAATTTAATAACACTTAATAAATTGAACCCACCTGTGTACTTTATGTTTGGATTTCTCCTCATGTCCGTGTGGGTTTCATCCCAAAATACACAAAAACGCACTGGGATAATTTACTTAAATTCATCTTAAAGGTATTTCACATCAAAAATGATTATGTAGTTTCTATTGCTATTGTTTACACAAGATTAGTACAAAAACTACTATGAATGAGTAACCATATCACTTCAAAATATATTGAAAGATCACTAAATATGAAGCACCTGGCAGGAGACATGTAATCAATGTTAAGTACCCCAATTTCCAATTGCATCACAATTGGCTACAATATATGGTGTAACCAGTTGTCTACACAACAGGAGTCTACTTCCCACAGTTGACTTACTGTGGGTAAACAGAGCAAATTGAGCAGCTTCGACCATGGACACCCAGGGGTTCTTGTACCACAGCAGAATGTGTTGATAGAGTTTTGTCCCATCAACAAACCTCCTGCCAAAGGCTACACAGTACGGAATACGTATGGTTGATGCAATCGGCGAGGCATGGGTAAACTTGCATATGGAATATGCTCACCATCTCATGGAGTCTGCATGCTGTAATAATCAGTGTTCCTAATGCAGTATAGAATATACAGTATGCAATTGCGCACAAGCTACTGTAGATGCATAGATAAATTTCGGGGGTTAAAACTGATTTTTAATGCATTTATTTTATTCTTTGAAGTCAGTAGGTAAAGTTAGATGTTTAAAACAAACATTTCTGAAAAGAACTAACTTAAACATTGCAGTGCCAGAACCTCAGTTCTGAGGGTTAAGCTCTATTGTTATAGCAATGTACCCTCTAAAATATATCTAGTCAGATTTAGTCGTTAATTTTCAGCTGGTCATTTAGTGAATTGGTTTGTTTGTGCAAACACATAGCTTACTTTATATAACTTGCCTCACCGGTAGAACCGCTGCAAATATTTACTTTCCCCACCCAGACTTGGCGCCCAAAGAGTAAATGCCAATAAATGCTGTAGGAAATTCACAGTTTCCACATAAACTAGTTTCAGGTAAATAAGCAGGTAGAATTCAGTCCTACATCATATATAACTGGGAATGTTCCTAAACATAATGCAATACTGTGTCAATAATTCACAGGGGTAAGTTTGGCTGTGACTACTATATCACAAGCATTTCATTGAGGATTGTTGGTGTTATGTGCAGTGCAGCTGAGCCAAAACTACAAAGATGGCCACTCTCACATGTTGAACATTAAAAAAAAATAGTGAAATGACTGTGTACGTGAAAAGATAAAAATTTTGATCATGTTTATAACTGAAGGAGATCATGGTGTCATCATTGTAGTTGAACCAGTCAGACCAGGCATATGAGAACAGGCATTTGAGAACAGTATTATCGGACAGCAAAAACACAGCTTAAAACCATATTTACTGTTTACTATTTACCGTGTCTTATACTCAAATGTGCGTTATAATATTAAATACTTTATAAATCCCCACAGGTTTTGTAAAACATGTGATGTTTTAGGTAACATATGGCTTGAATCTGACAGCATTCTTCCTTTGAATAGCTTGAATTCATGTACCGTGAATTTGTGTCATTTGATACACTTTCATGACTTTGCAATTTTTGCTGCACAGATCTGTGCGATAAACTGTCTGAGTACTTGAATCTCAACATACGAATACGATCATAATATATCAACAAGTAACAGCACATATAAATACATGTCGATTATTGCAATTTGAAATTGGCGTGAGCTGTGTTTTACTTAAAACTGACAAATTTGAAAATTGTCTTGGGGAAAAGATTCACCTCAGTATTTGTATGATCCGTCTCTAAAGCATTATAACGATTGTGATTTTTTTTACTTATCCCACTGGTTATTTTGATGTACCGCCTAATGACGTTTCTGAGAAACATTATGCACCTATGTAAACAGCATGAAATAAATATCTACAGATTTCATGTGCCGTCATGCCGAATTTGCACTCTGCTGCTAAAGTATACTTAGCCTTAATCTACTCATAGTTCACTTCTGCGCTTTAAATAACACAAAGCCAGTTCAATTGGTTTTGCTGCATTTCATGTAAAAGCGCCTCAATGCTCACATGAGACTGATTTATAACATGATTATAAAGCAATGTTTTGATTTATAACATTTATCACAATATTTTTGGAGCAGTTATTGTTTGGTTAAGTTATTTAAGTCTAGAGTCAAATGAATGCTGCCTACGCTTTAAGGAGGGCTGTAGCTTCAGTATCTTGTATTCTGTAGACAAGACACAGATGCAGGTCATAATGAAACAGAAATCTGGAAACCAAAATAAAGTGAATATTTTACGTATAGTTTGCAGGTGCAGCCTTGTTGTAATCTTGTGCTATAACATAATGCATTACTACATAAATGTAAATCGCCTAGTGATTTGATAAAACTAAAAAACATCAATAACCCCTAATTTCAGATGGAGCTGTCAACTTGATTTAATAAAAATAAAGGCTCTAATATGCACTAGCTAGTATAATGTAATTCAGAAGATGGATGAGCTAGGGATGATCTGCAACAACAGTCTACAACTGTATCAGTCTACAACTGTGATCATATTAAAAACCTGTTCATGCACACAGGGTTATAGTCAAGACTAGGTTTAGGCTTAATAATTAGATTTTTAGAAAAT